>JAFMSR010002227.1:0-24936 GCA_022818135.1 Saxidomus purpurata | reverse complement strand
CTGACACGAGACTTTCTGTCCCGGTTGTCCGCAGGCAAGCTGACATTTTGAGGGGAAAAAAGCCTGAAAAAAGATTAACAATGTACGAAAGTCCTGTTTCACTCTGATCTATTTACAGTATCGGGGAAACCTTTTAATCAAGCCCACGTTGAGAATTTTTTGTATGTACATGCATTTCCTCGTAGAGAAGCCTCAATATTTCGACTGCAAAACAGACTCATTTTACAAAGAGACATACAACTAGTCTGCCTTTGCAAAGGGACGCCATCGTATATAGCAAAAAGCTCTTGCGCACAATTAGTTGGGCTACTCGTGAGGTACGCAATAAAACTTTTATAGTCAGATCGTAAAGTTTGGAGAAAGTTCCATCAATTAGTGTACACATGGTTACTGAATTGTAATAGAAGTGTACTTTAATATCTACTGATACGGATTCTGTCACGTTTCCACGTTTCCTGATCAAATGAGTGCAGACCTTGAATGCGATATGGCGGATCGTGACGTCAGAATCAAATAAAGACTGAACGCATGCACCCCTATTTAGCCTTGTCATTGAAATAACAGATTGGGCGGAGTTAACCGATATACGTGCTCTAATAATAGTTGTAGAATCGCCTTTGTGTGAATTAAGATTGTAACTGTATTGATTAATAAAAAAGCGTACGGGCAAAGCCAACTGCAAAACGTTGTAAGAGGCTATCAAATGGAATTCAGCATTTAATCAACAAAAGGTAATAATGAGATGTTTGTTCTTCACACGTATTTGTTATCTTTTGATTTTAATCCTTGGCCAACATTATATGACATTATCCCATGTTCACGTTTCAAGGTGACTTTCAATTACGAAGGACGCTGATAACAGACATGAAGAAAGGAAGAGATAGGAGATTTGATTACTGCGCAGATAGTTTGAAAGACATTTTATCGCAGAAGATTTTATTGCCCTAATGTCCGCAAAACTTTAAACCTTTGGTCACGCTTTGTATAACTGATGTTAATTATTCTTAAAGCTTTATATTTCTGTGTATAAAGATAGATGTTTTAAAATGTGACGCTGGAAAACATCCGAAATTTTAAAGACTAAAGTCGGGACAGATTTTAGAGCTGTACATCTTACGTGTGATAGGTTAATGTTACAGTACCAAATTAATATAATTTAACGTGATAGTATAAAACTGTGTGATAAGTGATATGATAGCATACATTTTATGCAGCATTGTACGTAAGTATCAACTAAATACAGTTTATAAGGTGACAATAGAAAATTCTAGTCAGAATTTTCGACTATCCAAATTTTAATTTGAATTGCGTGTCGGTTCAAAATGTATGCAAGTCAACAGCAGGGATTCGAATCTACGACACACAAGTTCTTTTGTGAAAACAAGGCCAACCAACGGACTCGTGATGTCCCAGTGTAGCCATTGGATAATCCTGCGAATTGATTTTAATATAACTGTAAACACTTGAACTGTTCACTGCCTATCATGGCAATGTATGAACCATCTAGACCAATCTGGCAGCACCAGAACCCAAATCAATGATCTTTAAAAAAAGATTAACGGTGTTGAGCCGAGGTGATTCACCGTGGTTCTAACTGTTCTATTTGATTGGTTAAAAAGTATGTCAGAACCTAGTTCATTCAGCTACGCCGAAGAAAACTGTATCTCATTGATTACACAACATCGGTACAGGGTTAATAAGTGTCTTTTAGTGAAGTTAACACTGTTTCGGCATATACTAATTAACAAACCTTCTTGGCATAAATTGTAACAGCATAGGCAATGGGAGACATTTAAAAACTGTCACGCTGCATAAATAAAGCTGTTGTGAGATTACAGACTTTTCAAGGCAGGAGAAGTATTGCACGATAACATGTAATTTGTTTAGAGCAATGAAAAAGTATGTATTTGTTGTATTGAGACATCTATGATATTGACATTCTCATAAAAGATCACTCGAGCACATTTATAGTTATATACGTAATGCTTATTCTTTTGATGTTTTACATGAAATCTTATCAAATCATCCTAAAAATCAAAATTCAGGTTCTAAACATTATATCTTACTACGGGTTTTACATTTTCTTTTTTTTTTGTCTTTATTATAAAGAAGTTTCTCTGTGTTTGTTTCCTGTTTTGTTATTACAGAATTGAGATTCTTCTAATTTTCTGAAGGATATTATGCCGTACCCTGTGAACTGCGGTCGACTTTCTTTTGATTGTTTACCGACAGAGAACGACGTTTACTCATTTTATGATATACGTTTGTTCGAACAGTATGATGATACAACTATTGACATGAGTGCCATATATGCATAATTATAAAGATGAGTATCAACTGCCAGATATATTTTGCAGATAAAGCAAAGATATATATCTGTCTCGCAAGGCTAAATAAAACTATTTATCAGGGCCCGATCGGAGGCAAAGGGAAGTTATTATGCGAGACTTAAGTGGGCAGACAATCACAAAAAGTAAACTAAATGTTAAGGACTAGATGCCAGTCTAGAAGATATCTTCATTGTAGAGAAACCAAGGTATGTTGCTGAACACAAACATTCGGAGAAAAGGCGATACATAGGGATCGCTTTGTCCGTCCATCGGTCCGTCGGTCCGTCGGTCCATCTGTCCGTCACATAAACTTAACGTTGGCTATAACTTTGCCAATTCTTAAGATTTCTTCATCTAACTTTCAAATTTCATTGCTTAAGACAAAAGAATCATGATGCCGCCAAATCTTGTAGGTCAAAGTCATAAATGACACAGTTATGCCCATTTTTGGACTTTTAAATTTTTTTGGATTTTGACTATAAATATGCTATTTCTTAAAATTTCTTCATCAAATTAAAAAAGTGTATTGCTTATGACAAAAGGATCGTGATGCCGCAACAGTTTGTAGATTCAAGGTCATTTTTGACAGAGTTATGCCCCTTTTAGTACTTAGATTTTGTCACAAAAGTATTGGTTATTTTGACAAAGCGTAGGAGGGCGACACAAAAGTGTTCTACTGAACACCGATCTAGTTTGTAAAAGAAACTGAAAATACATATTTTCTTCGTTTAACTTAAATTATATTCCGTTTTCCACACAATTGTAATATTTTGAATGTTGAATAGTCACTGGACATTGTTTTCCAAAACCTGTATAAAACTTAAATTGATGAAATGAAACGAAAAGTAGGCTCATATAATACTTCACGAAGTATTCTTTTTCAATGACAGCATACTATATTAAAGCCACGGCTCATATATATAAAATATCGAAACCTATTTTGTTTGTTGAATTACGTCATCATCATTATAACTGAGTGAGAAACATGTTGTCAAAATTGACAGGCAGCAAATTATTATTCTGTATTGTTTGATATCGTATCCTTTCGAATATTTCAACATCACGTACAACTTTATTAAGAACAATTTTACCACGACTGTCCTCGTTAGCAACACTTATATGAGAAAATTCATTGTTTGTACGTTGCGCTTAGTTTTATGCCTTTTATCTAGGCAACGCGGATTGTCATCTCTTACAACACGTAGATGAAGACAATAAACCATGCTTTTTTATATGTCTAATTTGTCTATCGGTTCTATCTCTATTGCTATAAGAAACGTCTAAACATGCATAGTCACTTTGAAATAAGATTAATGTCCAATCCTTCTACTCCGGTAGGAGATCTTGGAACTATAGAGCTTGCTGATCGGGAGTTTGCTCTGCCTAGATACAAGACACAAGATACAAGAAACTTTATTTTACGTTGGTTTGATTAAAACAGAAAACATAAGCTTAAAGTTATTTACCGGCAAAACATATATGTATAATTTATGACAGATAAAACAGGTGTGATATAGTAACAGAATACCTTGCAATAAAAAACTAAAATAGATTATGGTTCTTGGCTATAACTTTATAATTTGTCAAGATATAGTTATGATTCTTGTACACTGCACTTTTATTGTTGTGCTTGACCATTGTTTGAAGAAGTATTGAATTCTAATCAGTGGATTTTAAGTTATGCTCCGGACATGGAAAAGAACAAAGAGCAATAACTTTGTAATTACTCAAGAAAGAGTTATGGTTTTTGTAGACTGCACTTCCTCTCAACGTGCTTGACCATTGTATGAAGGTGTATTGAATTCAAACCAGTAGTTTTCAGTTTATGCTCCGTGCAAGGAAAAGTAACAGAGGACAATAACTCTGTAATTACTCAAGAAAGAGTTATGTTTTTTGTACACAGCACTGCCTCTCAATGTGCTTGACCACTGTATGAAGGTGTATTGAATTCCAACCAGTAGTGTTCAAGCTATGCTCCGGACAAGAAAAAGTAACAAAGGGCAACAACTCTGTGATTACTCACGATGGAGTTATGGTTTTTATGCGCTGCACCTTCACAATTGTATGAAGGTGTTTTGAATTCCATCCAGTAATTTTGAAGTTATGGTCCGGACAAGAAAATGCAACGGACCGACCGACCGACCAACCACCGGGTGACTCCTATATACCTCCTAAACTTCGTTTCGGAAGTATAATGATGTAAGAAAACATAATAAATCCATCGATGTCTAATGTGATCAATACTTCACTGTAACACTCAACGAAGAAAGACTACTACATCCCAGTCTCCTACAGTCACAGACTAATGAAATATGTTTGTAATAGACATTGTAATGATATGCCTTGTAAGAAACTATTAATTTAACAACTGTTCTGTCAAAAATCATTAGCATAAATGTGAAGTTCTCCTATCTAAGATTGTGTGGCAGGTTTTGTCAGTGTCTATCAAATCAGTATTACCAATAATTAGTTTAAACTGATCTTGTGTACTTATTGACCTAAAGTTTCAATCAATTTCTAAAGCTTCACCAAATGAAAAATCTTGATAATCATCATATACATCGTAGTCTAAAAGTAAATGTGACTAAGATTTTACAGGCTTATTTATACAAAAAGTACAAGCTATTTCTTCTCAAACTGGTAGGTTCTCATACCGTCCCGTATGTGTCATAATAAGTGCACCATATACCTGGATTAAGTCAGTGGAATTTCTGTGTTGAAGTGGTAAAATAATCTACCAGTAATTTTCTACTTAAAATTCAGACTTAAGTGTGCCGGAAGTACGCAGCTTATTATTACCTCCTCTAGAAACACACCAACCGTTGTTTATTTGACAGAGCCGTGCCTGGATAGATTCTGGCATAGTCAGCTCTTACATCACACAAGGTCACCCTGATATCGTGATACCCAACTGTAATTTACTTTACTCAGTGATGTTAAAAGCATTTAGTTTCTGAGGTACACAAAAAACCAATCACGACATTTTCTACGTGTTTTCATAAACGTCGAGAGTGTAACTTGCTGATTAAGTCGAGCATTTTCATGACCAATGCTTACAAATGGTTTAGATTTTGGACAACTTTTACATCCGTAAGCTGTTCGGTGGAGGTAGTCATTAATGGTCTACAGTGATTGCATGTTTAATCCTATTAGCATATGTAAAAAACTTAAAAACCGCAAACTTTACTTTTTATAAATTTATTAAACTTTTCCCATTCTTTTTTTCTACCTTTCTAAATCATCCATTTTTCCCTTTCTTATCACTTTTTTAAATCTCATTTATTTTATCTATTTTCTTTAAATCACTTTTAACTCTAGTAAACGTTGTGTATTTTCAACTTCTGTTTGAAAAAAAAAAAAAAAATAATATGACGTGTTGTTATATTTTTTTCACCGAATATTGTAATATTGTTCTCTTTGTATTAAATAGTATGCACGTCCACATAAGACGAAAACTAAAAGTGAATCTAGGGAGAATAGCACATGGTTTTGTCTTAATGTATAGTTGGTCATTGAATGATTTCTGCGCGGTTAGTATGAAAATGCAAAATACTACACGCACACAGTTTCAAACTATGAAGTCGTGCAAGTATGTTCATCGTATTTTTACTAAAAGTCCTAATTGCAAACGAATGTTTCACCGACAGTTCCAGAAAACAACGACCTCTACAAGCACTTCAATGTGATGTAACGCCTGTATCGTCATACTCATCGGAAGATCGTGAATATTTTAATTGCTTTCATTTATCAGAATCTGGCAGTTACAACAGGAAATACATTCTCTTGAAAGACAAATGGCATTGCATCAACGACATCTTTCAGCTCGTGAGAAGATCTATGAATAACATTGTACACTTCAGGCACTTTGTTATTCGGGGTGTTTAAGACGGATTCCGTTAAGAAAAGCACACTTTTCTTATAAAACATACTATACAGTCATGTATTTATATGGTTGTGTGCAAATTTCATTCCGATAAGGAAAACAAAATAGGAATTTTCAACGATTGTTTACTAGCAAGCATATTTTTTCAAATTGTCTTTAAATAGCAGACTTTGTACCTGAATTTATTATGTAGTGCAACATTGAAATACAGAATCATTAATTTCTTAACCAAGAGGAGCACGATAGGCGAACCGTTTTCATTCTGTATAAGTATCTGCAATGTACCATAAGTAGTGATTTCTAATAGATGTTCAACTATTAACTCAAATCACGAATATAGAAGAATAGTACAGATTTTATCTCCTAATGTATTCATGTCTTAAAGGCCACGACAAACTATATTGTTTGGCATCTTAATTGAACAAACTTTAGTGTACACACTTTGGCATGTTAATACTGGTTTCGAAACTGCGAACAGATTAGGCGAACAATAAAAATAATTTGTACATACTTAACAAAATATTGTCACTTAAAACAAAATGGTAGGCAGGGATATACGTAAATAGTTTTTACATAATTTTTTCTTTGTCTAGATCCTCTTACACGACATAATTTAATGACCATCAAGCTAAGCATTTGTATATATTTTAACAAAACGTCCTTCTAGCATTTAGTACTATGATGTAACACTGGTTGTTTTGCCGTTTGTTGCATGTGTAGGGTCCATTTTCAGGAGTATTCCTTTTATGTAAAGATCAATTACCTGTACCAGTGTCACGGTTTCCGCTTACAGCTCTTTTCAAAAGTATACGTGACAGAAGTTGTGCTTTTTCTCGGAAACTCGGTTGTGTCAATAAATAAGGTTAATTGATGAAAGTACGTTTGCATTATCTTTATTCTCGGCGCCATTTAGGAAGAATTGCTTCGAAAATTAAAGACACATAAACTTTGCTATCTACGTATCAACCTTTTACTTTGTTGTTGCTCCTATGTGAATGCATTTTGTTATTGCTCTCTCAGCATTGGCATGTTGCTCTTACTCAGTACCATAATCTGAATGTGTATAAAACCAAAAACCGTCTTTCAATGTGTTTTAACTGTGTACCGTTACAAGCTTTGAAAGTAAATACATGATGGCCCTATATCGCTCATCTGAATACAACTCCACTTGCCTGATGGGATGTGGTCAATTTAGACCCAAGAGGCATGATTTGTACAAAGTAGGCGAAAGACCACTAGACAATGTTACATACCAAATAGGTTTTCCTATATACGTCTTTGTAAAAAAAGTGACTCCCTGGGCGGGGCCAATATTGAACTAAGGGGTATGACTTGAACAACTCTGAAGAAGTCTGCTAGGCAATGCCACACACCAGTGCCTTCTCTGGAAACATTATTGCGTAAAGCGACGTGAAACCGGATAAAATATCAATTTCATTTATTAATGACTTTACGTAATGAAGTTATAACATAGTGTAAGGAAAACTGTACTTTTTGGCATGCTATCTTAAAATCAAGCTGATCCCACCTATCGCGAAGTTTCAAGTTCATATGTCCAGCATTAGAGCGAATAAGAAAGCTTTTAAAACAATATAACCTCCTTCATAGGTAAACCCCAAAAACGCCAGGTGATCTTATCGTTTAATTGTTTTATTGCCCTTTTCAGATATAATCATGTCTGATTAGTGCCAGATTTGACATGTAGTCCAATAGTACGACCATAAATATTATTGATTTGTAGAGGTAATTGGTTTATAACTAAGTTCCTATTGTTTATTTAAACAGTTTCATGTAATGTAATTATGACATTTTTCTTTTATAACAGGATATGAAAAAACACTTCTAAGTTACTGCAGTATAACTGTGTTATAAACTGAAGTAATTACTCTTACAGCAAACCCATTCTAACTTGGTGTTAAAAAGAAAAAATCTTAGATGTTACTGTTAAGAAAACTACAGTAAAATTGTCTTTAAACTTGCACGGATGAGTTAAACATGCCTAACAGGAACGATTAAGTCTGTATTGAACGTAGAGGAACGCTGTTTGAGAAAATAAGGAACACAGAGGTTGTGTCATAGAACGCTGTTTGAGAAAATAAGGAACACAGAGGTTATGTCAAAGAAGTATTGATGTTCGGTTTAAAAATTGATTTTGTTACTTCATATCAAGGCCAAAAAACGTACTAATTATTCATCCGTGTGCGAGTTCCCGCACTTACCATACGATACAAGTACGAGCCATACATTCTACATCTGGAAACTTTGATGTCTAATTTTCCAGATATGTAGGACATATCTCCCGAATAGTACATCCGATTGCTCTTGTGATACATTATTTGTCTGGCGCAAACATTATACTTTGAGGAATGATACTTTTAAGCACATTTTTTTGCGGCATACAATTAAACATCCATTGGCAAGTACTTGCTAGACAGTAACGGCTGCAATTGGGTTCAAACTCTTTTATACTTGTATATATATAGAGAGAGAACTGCCTTTTGAATATTCTCAAAGGCAAATGAAAGGCAACATTTACTGCACAGAACCTGCCACTGCTTTTTAAATATAAAAAATTCCAGGATAACGTTTATTAAACAAATATGGATAGGAGTACACTAATAAATAATTGCTGTATTCGTTAATATTCAATATATGATGCATATAATTTTTACATATGTCATCAGACCACAATTATTTGCCCTTGGTTGACCACAGTACGGAAGCAATTTAGGAAAAATAGTGTCTTTGTTTGAGGCTTGACATTATTGAATTTTCGAATGAAATAGATGAGATAAATAGCATTTTTGGTCAGGGTATACCTGAAATAGTTGTTAAATGTGCATTTTATTTAAGTTTTTATGTCAGAATGTATTCAGTGAATTCTTGTTTACATCATTGATTTTGCATGATTCAGGCCATTTCCAGGTATTATTCATACACATGAACTTTGACCTCAAATAGTAAAAAGTAAAGCTGGTCTAGTTTTCTGCTGATGGATTTTTTTCTCTTGGATGGTACTACTCAGAACAGGTTAGTTTTTTTGGTTTAGGATATCAAAAAAATTGCCACTTGACATAACCTTTATATTAAACATATAGTAAAAATAACTGTGGTCTGAGGCCATATGCGTTCGATTCTTGGCACGGTCGATATATACGCGTTCACAGTTCATTTGATACTCAACTACTTTTATTTCTAAGACTTGAGCTATTCTGATTCAAGTTTAAAATCAAATCAAATGTCCAAGCGTGATATATCAAATTTATCAAGAAATTAAGTCATACTTCAACAATCCTAAAAATATTTTGACAGAATGTTTATTTTAATGAATAACTAACAGTGTTACAGTTACAAGAAGTGTTTCTTGTAGTAAGGGCTGGCCAGATTTAAATTAAATTTGTACAAATGATAGTCGCCGAGCTAGATAGTGCCAGATCTATGTCATAAATAGTTATATATGGGCTAAAGGCGTCTAACAGGGAGAAGTGTCGTCATTATTGAACGTTGACATTCTTATCAACGTAACTCAGGCTTTCTGTGATGGATTTAGTTCATTCGATAGAGATTCTCGGATGTCTCCGTTCATCTATAAAGGAGGTTAGGTTTTTGCTCAGCATATAAATTCGTATTTTTTCACTGTAATGTTTGATTTTCGGTGAAATTTATAAAATATCGGGAGTCCTACTGGGTTGATTATTATGAAGTATGCTGAACGGCAAGGAAATGCAACTTTACCTTTGAACTTGAACTGTATGTTCCGAGATAGACTTAAAACAGTATTTAATGATTTAGTCAATCGTAATTCAATGCATTCTGGTAGAGAACTTTACCACCTTCCAGAATTCATAAAAATGTTTCCACAAGTGATACAATTTGAAAAAGTTGCGTTTGAGCATATAAAAGTTAAGGACAAGAATTCTAAAAACATTCTTGATCAAGAGTAGGTATTACAAAATTTCCACTGATTCGAATGACCCCTCATTGCTTCAAAGAGTTTATTATGTTTCTATGAGAGGAAAAACAAAACTTTTCAAATTATGTAGTATTTCTAAGCCATTTCACAAAAGACATTGATATTTCATATGGTTTTCTGTCGCTATACTCGTGGTAACTGCTTGTGAGTACAATATTGTTTCAAGAAAAAACATTGGCGTGTAGGTCTTTCATTGCTTAAAATGAGTTCAAGTTGCCCGCTAGGTTCACTGCCGTAGTGTCATCACTGTGACAATCAAACGCGCATCGAGATTCGCAACGTGAAGTCCACGAGAAGAATTTTTCGGCGATCACACTATCAAGGTGTTTTCATTATCTAAACCTGTTTGAAGAAATCAAAGTCATTATGTTCGTTTAAATGAATGCTGGGTTGATCTTATTACTGCGTTTAGTAAATGTTTCCTCTGATATTTGCCTGAATCTGCACGCTCGCGTGTACTTCGTGATATAGCACAGTAAATTATACACGAAATAATAGAGAGTAAAAGTAATTTCCGCCGGTAAGACATCTTTATTTGTAACTCAAAATGTAATTGTTCTCCTGGGACTTTAAGTGATTTTATGCTCTTTGAAATTTTATTAAACGTAAATGCCAGACGATGAATTCATTGAATAATTGTTACATTTCTCGTCTTTTAATATCTCACTCGTTGATATAGTATTTGAGTGAGAGGGGTCGTATAAGTTACCGAGGTGTCCTGCATGCTTCAGCGACCTCTGGCTTGATTCGTTAAACATGAATCTCCCATAAATTTTAGCTTTTAGCTTGCAATTTTTACATCGCTGTACCAATATTGCCTTTTCTTCGGATTCAGCTTTGAAGCTGGCAATGTCTCTACTGCAGTCAATTTCAAGATATCGCAAATATGCGCGCAATATATGCCGACCCCTGTATACTTTTAGTTTATATCCCGTTATTTGTACTTAAATAATAAAACAAGTAAGCATTACAGCTCACATACGGTATCATTCTTTATACAAAATAGAAATGGCTGTCACTGTCAAATTTTGGTACACATTAATCTTCAAAAAAATATCTCTTATGATTTCCCTATGTATCACTTTCATTAATGCCAAATTTCGTTTCTAGATGATAGAAACTCATTGTTAATGATAATCGGATTATTTCTGCTACATAACAAACTGTTTTGTTGTAACAATACTAACGATGTTATTCCTAATGATCAGCATTACCGACCTGTCAGTAATTCTGTTCTAGACCGGAAACCACTGCAGTAACTCCATTGATCTGATCTCTATCTTGCCGACAGTGATTGCCTTTTCTTTCTTCTAAATTATTATCGATTAGCTCCGATGCCAAGAAAACAACTGCAAGTCCCGGTCGGTATGACAGATGTATGCATGTTGCTTCTATAGTTTTCTAAATCCGTTTCCTGGAAATTAGCAATGAAAAACTACGTGCAACGAAATAAAAGAAAACGTAGAGGTAGACTTTCTTTCTGGATTTTAATTCTATATAGCTAGCAGGGATAACAGAATGTATTATCAAGTGTTTGTGTTTCAATAATTATTTTATGGTCCTCAGTAAACGTTTAAGTGTATATTATTACCTTCAAAGGAGTCACTGCTGAAAATCAAAATAACAAGAAGTTTTATTGACCCAGTTTTTTATGGAGACTAACATATTGCTAGCTGATTTCTGGGAAAATAATGATGGTTCGATGACTTAACTTTTTCGCAATATAAATCTTTAATGATACGCTATTAAAGCGAGGTGCTAAATACAGAATTAGCTAAGAATTTGGTATGGTAAACGCTTATGTATGTGGTGCTTTTTTTCAGAATAGTTATCAATTTTCAATCTTTTCTAATGTTATATGTCATACCTACTAGTTTCTAATGATCTAGGATATCCTATGAAAAATAGTTCAAATGTATTTAAAACTCCCTATCCAAAACTCCCTTTTCTCCTGGTTTACATTGACTTCTTACAAATGTCTGTTGTGTCGTGTTTTAAAACGTTTGTATCTGTTTTGCTGCCATTCATTTTGATATTTGAAAATACGTGTGAAATTCTATGGATTGCTATGTCTAAAGTCTCACAAAGTGGGTTTGCCAACATAAACCTGTGTAATATTTTACATGATGTTGACGAATCGTGTTTTGAATATCAACAGCACTCAAACATTTGATACAATTTAAAATTAAACTTAACATGTAAGCCATTCTAAAACTTTATTTTCTACATGCTTATTCAAACAAAACACATTTAGTGCACTTTTCTGTGTTGAAGTAGTAAACTATTTTAACAGTAATTTTCTTCTCCAAATTGTATGCAACTTATCATTACCTCTACCAAGTTGTTTGTTAGACAGTGCCATGCCTGAGTAGAGTCTTACATAGTGTACTATTAGCAACCTTGATATCGTGATACCTAACTGTAAGTTACCATTGTTGATTGTACACAAAAAGACTAATTACGACACTTTCTACGTATTTTCAAAAACCCCAGAGTGCAACTTATGTTTTGAGAGTCGAGACCAATAGTTACCAGAGGTTTTGACTTTAATCTACCAGCTGTTCCGTTGGGACAGTCCATTAACAGCCTACACTGATTGCATACTAGATCCTATTTTTATTGAGCATACATATGAACGATAAGTGTTATTATACTGTTTTTTACCGAATATTGAAATTAATAATGTATTGTACTCTCTACATTAAATAGTATGCACGTCCATATAAGACGAAGACTAAAGTAAATCTAGGGAGAATAGTACCTGTTTTTCCTTACCTTAATTCATAGTTGGTTATAGGACGGTTTTTGCACAGGTACTATGTAAACCCCGAGTATCCTGTTCTAAATTTTACACAAAGTGTGAAAGCATAACGTTGCGTAAGTGAGTTCATTTTATTTTCTTTTTGAAAGTCCTATTTCATCGTCAGGCAGACCTTTATAAAAACTTCCATGTAATGGAAAGCCCTTGTTGTTATCTCATTAGATCATTTAAATATTTTAATTGCTCTCATTTGACAGAATCTGTCAGTTGCAACACGAAATACAAACAGCATCGCATCAACGAATTATTGAAAACTACGTCTTTTCGCTCGAAAGAAGATCTATCAATTACATTGCACGTTTCAGGCATTTTGCTTTCCGAGGAATTTAAGATGGATGCAGTTAAACTGCGTTTAGTTTACAACTACTTTTAGTAAAACACGTGTACAAGTGTTTACGTTATTGTATGCAAATTATCTGCATTTCTTCTGCAATAAAAAAAAACACTTAATGGCCAAAATAGATTGACTTTATTCGAGACATTGTCGACATTGGGGAGGGGGCCGGTGTGTTCTACTAAAGTCTGCAAAGATTTTGGCCCAGCTAATCATGAACTGCAAAAGTCATGTTTAATTTTTCAACACTGAATCTTGACGAAACTGTCCAATTCGAAGAATTACTAGGCACATAATCAAGTCAACTGAAAAGCTTTACACTTCTGATAAAATACCCTGTGCGAAAATCTTCATCTTGCATGGTCAGATTCAGTACATAGGAGTCACCATGCTTCAACTGTAAATAGAATGGACAACGATGAACCGCAATACAAGGTCATTGTGACTTTCCTACATTTGATAACTATACTTCTAATTATATTTGATTTAAGTTTTCAAATGCATACTGAAAATATATGCAATGCATCAGATACGTTTTATAATGACCCATTTCGCTTAAATATGTAATAAGTATACATTCTGTTGGGTATTTTGTCACACAGTTGTATTATTCACGTTGTTTAATATTATTTGATTCTTTTAACATTCGCAAAATAGGCATTTTCAATTATTTTTTACTAGAAAACATATTATTTTTCGGATTGGTTTTGAACAGCAGACTTTGTGCCTGAGTTTTTTATGTAGTGCAAAACTGGTGTAGAATGATTAAGTTCTTAACCAAAGACAGTGAGCACGATATGCTTACCAGCTTTCATAGTATGAATTTTATGCGCTATTTGACCATATAAGTAGATGAGCCATCAAACACTGTTCATTCATTCAGTCATTTCATTCTATACAATCTACAGCAATGTACCATAATCAATGATTGTTTGATAACCAATGTTGAGATCATACAAATGTAATCATCATGGTGGGAGTCTGCGACAAACTATCTTGTTTGGCATCTTAATTGAACATATATACACAATTAGGCATATTAATACTGGTTTCGAATCTGCTCACAAATAAGTAATGACATAAAAAGAATATGTATACTCAACAAATTGTTGCAAAATAACAGGTTTAAGTATGTATGGTGACACATTTGTAACTGTTTTAAATTGCAGATAGATCATGTTGTCTAATATAGATAGCTCACAGTTTACTTTCGGTTCCGCCCCATAAACAGTACATATTACAAATGTAGCACATTGTTTTCTTATAAATATATGCAGTGGCGTACAATTAAGAACAGTTACAATAGCACAACATAGCAAATGTGCCATAATACTAGTAAAAAGGTAGACAGAAAATATACGCAGATATTCGTCACATAATTTATTTTTGTCTACGTCCTCTTACACGAAATAAAACTAAACATGTGTAAATATTTTAATAAAGCGTCCTTTTAGCAGTGGTAACTATGATGTTACAATGATTGATTTTCCGTAGGTTGCATGTGTAGGGTCCATTTTCAGGAGTATTCCTTTGATGTAGATATTAATTACCGTACCCATTTCACAAAGGTGACAAAATTTGTTCTATTTCTCGGAAACTCGGTTGTGTTTATAAATAAGGTCAACTGATGAGTGTATGTTTGCTTTATCTGTATTCACTGGGCTAAAATTTTTGACAAATTTCAATTTCATTAATCTGCTGTTTATGTATCAACCTTTACTGTGTTGTTGGTCCTGTGTGAACGTATTGTGTTATTGTTCACTCAGCAAGCTCTGACTCAGTAACATAACCTGAATGAGTATAAAACCAACAACCGTCTTTTACTGTGTTTTAACTGTGTACATTTACACGTGTTGCAATTTAAGAAAATGGACAAACGCGTCCTTACAAAAGCGGAAAGACCTATACGCTCAATGATGCTTTTTCTGGAAACTTTATTGCACTCATGAGCAGTAAGGACATGTAAAACGACGGAAAACTTATAAAATTTCAATTTCATCTGTAAACGGCTTAATAATACGAAAGTAGAAGGAAAAATGTTGTTTTTTTGGCATGCTATCCTTAAATCAATTTGATCTCTCTAATCGCGAAGTTCGAAGTTCATATGGCCAGGTTTTGCGAAGACAGGAACGATTGAGTCGCTATTTTACGACAAACAGTGAACTTAGAGCAACGCTGTCTGAAAAAAAAGAACACAGGGGTTGTGTCAAAGTGTTCGGCAAAAAATTAGATTTTCTAACTTCATACCTCACGGCGATGGATACCATCAAGAATGAGGTGTCGAGAGTGATTAATATAAGTTGGATAACTTGTTTCACAATCGACCTAAAATAAATTAGTATAAACTTAACTAATTTCATATCAATGCCAAGAAAGGTACTTATCATCCGTCCGAGTCTGAGTTCCCGCACTGACCATATACTGCAGTAATACAAGTACGAGCCATAAACTCTTCATTGGTAAACTTTGCCGGGCATGTAAGACACATATCCCTTGTAGAACTATGGGCCGCTCTTGTGATATCGGGTTATACAGCTATATTATGAATCTGGCGCAAAATCTTTACTCTGAGGAATGATACTTTTTCGCACATTTTTGTGCGGCATACACTGATGATTAAACTTGTTTGACGGTAACGGTTTTTATTGGGTTCTAACCCTTTTATACTTGTATATATAGCACTGCACCGAAACTGCCACTGCTTATTGATTATACTCAAAGGCAAAAGAAATGCAACTTTTTCAATTTATTCTAATTCATATAAAAAGTCAACTCACAGTTTTCATGAAATCGTGCAGATGATTACGTTCCATATAAGGCTAGATCTATATGAAATATCTATGAACTAATTTGCTCACTTGGAAACTGTTTTCAAGTTGTGCTGTAATTGGCCATTTCTTACTACTTATATCCGACTAATCAAGCACATGAATTTAGCTTCGCTATATTTAAGTTAAGTTTCTTTTGCCGGCGGGTATATATACTCGTAGATTGGTTGGTAATGTTACTAATTGATCAACTCTTGCCATATGGATACGTATTCAGAATAAAAATTACACCAATAAATAATTGCTGTATTTGTTTATAATCTGAAAGCTATATTTTCATTTGCAGTCGTAGCAAAAGCATGGATTGAATGTGTAAGGGTATAATATATATAATGCATATAATGATATATATGCGTTCGATTGTGGGCAAGGTCGGAACGTACATATGCGTACACATATGTATTGATCAATGATACATTTTTATACTCAACTACTGTTATTTCTTAGACTTAAGATATCCTGAGTCTTTTATTCTTAATTTTGAGTGATATTTGTAAAATTAATTTTCTCAAAGTTAAACCGGATTGATTTTTATCAAATATGCAATGCAACTTTACCTTTAAACTTGAACTATAAGTGCTCGGTTACTGAGAGAAAGATAGACGTTCCGGTACAAATTGAAAGCAGTATTGAATAAATTAGTTAATTGAAATGCTATGCAGCCTGTTAGAGAACTTAACCACCTGCCAGTCGCGTTTGAGTATATAATAGTCAAATACAAGAATTCTGAAAACAGTCTTGATCAGGAGTAGGTCTTACAAACTTTCCATCGATTCGAATGACACCTTATTGGTTCATAGAGATGATTATGTAAAGTTATTCTTTCTATGAGACAGGAATCAAAAAAGTTTTAACTTTTGATCGACTATAAAGATGATTGTGAAACACTATAACCCATAGGAATGTGGCATTAAAAAACAATGAAATTCAAAAATTGCATGTAACAATATTTCAGTGTCTTTATCGTGTATAGGTATAGTTCTCAAAGCAGCTCCGTTTACATAGACCCCCTATTAAACTATTTACTGGGTAATGTGTTCGCAAATCGTACGAGTAACAGGGTCCTAATTTGTCGACACATGATATATATTTTATGAAACTGACGAAATATGACCACAAACGCATGTCAAATTAAAAAAGTTTAGCCAAAACATCAAAAACAAATTGAAGCAAATTCGGCGTTCCTTGTTTCCTCAAACAATGTCGCTCTTTGTCCACTGTAAGCAGTCTCAATGCAGACGCCATAGTTCATGTTCGCCAATTATTTTCTCAAACTTCAAACTCCGCGGTATTGTCAAGAAGGGATCAGGTTTTAGGATAACATGCCATGAAAAAAACTACTTTTTTCCTTAAACTACGGTATAACTAAGCCTTTCATAAACGAAATTGAGAATTTAAACGATTTTCCTTCGCTTTACTTGTGGTAACTGCTCGTGACTGAAATAATGTCTCAAGAAAAAGCATTGGCGTGAATGTCTTGCATTGCTCTCTAGGCCTTTATATGTTACGTGTTCATACTCATAAAATAACAAAACAAAGAAAAATGTACAAACAAATGTTTTACTCATGAATGGTATGGCATAGTTGCTATTTTCTGGACATGCATACATATTCGTTTTTCAATTTCAGCAGAAATAGGCATTATGCCGATTTTTTGCATAAGAGTTGCTGTAGATTGTTAAGTTATTCAATGTCTGATACAATTACCTTAGACCATAGCTCTGCTTCGTATAGTACAGAAGGGACCAACGTTATACAGTATAAATTACAACCTTGGCTTCGGAGTTCCTGGGAAACGCTTTATAGCCATCTTGCTTAAAGTGTCGACATATACTACTACTTTTTAAAATCGATCTTTCATGTTAGAATTCATTTGGCAGCTTCACACAAGAAAAATCCTAAATGTAACGTCACATGACAAAAGCCTGTTGCACGGATGAGATTTATCCGTGCTCCGCTATCATAAATATGACCTTGCGACTTTATTTTCTTGCAACGCTTCTGATTAGGACATTTTTATATTCCCTGTAACTTTACACCACCTGTTCGTGTTGCTAAAAGATAGTTCAAGTTGCCCTATGAGTATACTGCCGTAGGATCATCACTATGAGGTTCAAACGCGCAACGTGATCTGCAACCCGTTCAAACTCACAAGAATTACCTGCCACCGACTACGCTAGCAATTTGAAAGTAGTTTGCATTAATATGTGTTCTTTCATTTCATTCAGCTAAACATAAATAATTTATCATCTGACTTCGGATATATATCCGAAAGGACAATTACGGATGATAAACGACAAAACATCATGTAGGAGTGGTACACAATAGGTTTCCTTTAATGCATCACTTAATTCATTCATACATATCGACGATACAGAAGAAGAAGAAAAACAAATCACTTTGTATAAGTGAAATCTGTCTCTGCACTTGTAAAATTAATATGTGACAACAAATTGACTAAAGAACTGTATAATGTCCAGTGTCGCCGATCCACTCACTTTACAATGCATTCATACCAGCTCGACGACACTTTCCGTGTGAATAGTTATTTTTCACTTAACTCCTAGCATTGAAATAAAAACACTTTTATTATAGTGTTTAGTGTCGCCAAACCACTCACTCAACATATTACAGTGTACGTTCAAGATATCGAAGATGCCAATAGACAAAGATAAATGTCTACTCTGAAATAGATAAGAAAAATTCTAACGCCTTTCGACTTAATATATTTTCTGTAAACATTGTCAGCAGGACTTGGGTGGGGGAGCGGGGATCTGTGAGATGAAGCGAAAAACCTGTTTCTACTGGAATTAGCAGAAGGGCCGTGTAAATTGGTTATATAAGACCATTTACACACATGGATAGAGATGAATAGACAGCAGATATACGGCTTCGCTGTCCATAGTGACCGAAAACCTTGATATTAAATAACAAGAACGACGATAAATATATTTATGTTTTCTTTCATTTCATTCAGGCAAACATAGACAATTATCATCTGACTTCGGATATATATCTGAAAGGACAATTACGGATGATAAACGACAAAACACCATGTAGGAGTGGTGAACAACAGGTTTCTTTTAATGCATCGACAGAAAAAGAAACGGGAAAATGATACCCTTAGATTGTCACTGCCGTAGTTGCGCGCTTTTAGGGTTTGTGCGACTACAAAGTGCACATTAAGAGTTTTAAGAATCATCGGATATCCCATTTTCTATTCTGCTTCACCTCAAATAATAACTTACGATTATAATTGGATTTCCTCTTAAATCAGTGCGTTTATATGCCTTTTTATAGATCACCTCAAATCTAGTTAATAAATACAGACCCTACCGGTTATAAATGAACTCTTGTTCTGTCAGTTTCATGAAAAGTGCATAAATGGGCTAAATTTGTGGGGGCCGGTGTACTGATCAAAACCCAGGACTGACCAGCGGAATTTTAATTGTCCTCTTTGACTACAGTAGAAATTGCAACCTTGGTTTCGGGGTTCCTGGGAAACGCTCTATAGCTATCTTGCTTACAGTATCGAGAAACTACTAGTTTCTAATGAGTAAGGATATTTTATGTAAAATAGTATTTAAAACTCCCTATCACAGATTCCCAGTTCTCCTGGTTTACATGGGTTTCTTACAAATCTCTGTTTTGTCGTGTTTTAAACCTACTTTTATCTGTTTTTACTGTCATTCTTTTAGCCATTTAAAAATACGTGTGAAATTCCATGGATTACTATGTCTGGGGTCTTACAAAGTTGTATATCAACACAAACATGTGTACTATTTTACATGATTTTGACGAATATCAGCAGCGCTCTAAGATGTTTTCGTTTAAAGACAAAATTTAGATTAACATTATCTGTATCAATGCGTTCATGCCAGATGACAACAAATTTTCAAAATCAATCTTTAATGTTAGAATGAAGTTGGCAGCTTCACACAAAAAAGCTCTGAAATGCAACGTGACATGACACAAGGCTGTTGCACGGAAGAGAATTATCCGTGCTCCGCTATCATAAATTTAACTTTTCGGCTTGATTTTCTTGCAACGGTTCTGAATAGAAATTTGTTATAGTCCCTGTAAACTGATATGAAGCGTTTTACATGTATATCAGTGTTCTCCATGAATTGCAGGGCACCTGTTATCCATGCCTTGCAGGGGACATGTTATACAGCCTAATAAAAAATGGAATGTATTGATTTTTTTAATATGCTTAATTCTAATACTATGGGCAATTTTGATTTGGTATATTTACGACGTCGGTTTTGAAGATATTTTTTTCTATTGAAGACGCCGAAACAAAATAAAGTGAAACGAGATGTAATGTCATTAATGTCACCTCCGTGATTTACTTTTTGGATTGCGAAAAAAAGTTAAAAACATATAAACTTTCGTGAAAGCTTTATTGGTATTACTGAAAGTCTCATCTGACTATTGCAAGATTATATGGAAATGTGAGTTCGATCTGTTTGACACGGGCTTTATATAAATGATGTTATTGAATGCAAATTGGAAATTACGTGCTGGTTCACCTAGTTTGAAGCAGTAAGTAAAACAACCGCGTAGGTTAATACAACAAGTAAAACAGAACTTGAACTATGGATGACAACAGTGCTGTAATAGAAAGGTTAGTGTTGATTCAGTAGTCTTAAATACAAAACGGTTGAACTTACAATTCTACAAGTCATTGTTTAACAATCTTTAGGAAGTGATTCCTTAATCTTTATGAACATTTTGCTAAAGATACCCACAGAAAGGTTGACTGTGTCATTAATTTGTGTAAAACATGTACATCACTATATCTGTATATATATTGAAGATGGCTATAATTTGTGACAGACGAATCTTAATAAAAACGACATTAGGAAGAAAATTGCATAAACATAAAAATTTTGTATAATGTATTTTATTTTGTTTTTTGAAGATGTATATGGGGATATATTACCTTTCTAAATTTATATTACCCGAGCCGTTAGGCGTGGGTAATATTATGCCGAGGCGGGTAATATATACCCATATATCACGCCGAAAACAAATAACAATTTTATTACCCTTCCCTTTCTTAAATATTGAAAGATTCCGTTTATGTTTTATTTATTTAACGGCTGAACGTAAGCAGACCTTCAAATCCCCTTATGATACACCAATGTCACTGCAAGACGTCACAAATCAGCACAGACTTATACAGAGACGTACTGTACACGGCGAACAAGCTCACATTAGCATTGGGTACAGTAACGGGGTTATATCAAGTGTATATTACCGGCTTGCCCGTAAATATCAATATCTTGCTATATGGTTAGATACTTATCTCTGGATTAATATAAATGTCACACATTTAAACGTCTGTTGTGCTACTCGCTTAACACTTGTCCAGCTTAATGTCTAAAACAGGCCCTCGGATATTAAAGGGATGTTCTGTGAACGTTTTCAAGATGATTACACAGGCAAATGAAGACAGCATGGTTAATTGATTGGTAAACTAGTTAATATATAGACTTAGATGGATAAGATCCATGGTTAATACTGGCAAATAGTATCTCAATGTGTCTATAATTTTTGCATCAGTAGGAATTCATATAATCATAACTGCGAAGATATTAGGGAGTCTCTATACAACCCTGTCTCTGATATCTTTGATTTAATATACGCGATCGAATATCATAATTTCAAACGAATGAGTCATTGGTCGTTGAAGACAATTGAAACATTGGCAACTTTTTCAATGTAATGTAAAGTGTTTATTGTCATGAAGACAAATCTATTGTCATTAAATGATCGTACGTGTTTTAATTGTTTCCTTATCTGAACGATGTTGCCTGTGACGACAGGAAATACATTTCCTTTAAAACACTCACCATGAAATCTATAATTTATCGGAATTCGCTTCAGTCAACTGTTCCTTTAAAAAACTGAAGACGGGATACGATAGAAAACATTTAGCGATCCATTAAGTACATGTATACTTAGCAAAATTATGTGGCAACCAATAACTGCTCTTTCCCTTTTGAGAGTGAGACAGGACAACATCACAATGTTTACGGTTGGCTAATAGGCTAAATACATCGACTATAACCTAAAAGTTGCTGGACACAGAAGTTGTTAGACTGTAGTCTACTAATAGTGTGACCCAACTTGGAAAACTTAACCAAGTCAATACATATTTTCGTGACAAAATCTAAGTACAAAAAGGGGCATAACTCTGTCAAATATGACCTTGACCTTCACAATCTGGCGGCATCATGTCAATGACCCTTTTGTCATAAGCAATTCATCTGTACAGTTTGTTGAAGAACACTTAAGAAATGGAAAAGTTATAGCCAACGGTAAGTTTGTGTGACGGACGGACGGACCGACGAACGGACAAGGCGATCCCTATGTATCGCCTTTTCTCCGAAAGGGCGACACAAAAAGGAAATAAATGATTCATGATCTAGTACTAAAGTCAGATTTATCATTTAATCAAAACATCTAAAAGAAAAACTAGAATGTGACAAATACGGTGTACAGTATCAAGTCACAATTTAAGACAACGAACGCGGATTAACATCAGAGGTTAATTTTTATCTGGCTGTTTGTATATTTTAATATTTAGACTGTGACGTAAACATTTGTTTACAAATCTTTCATCAATCGACACATCTAATTCGGTAACAGTGCCAGTCAGTAGATGCATTATCGTGGTAAAGTTCACACATCCTTGTTTCTGCATGAAGGGTGCAGGTTCGAATCATGTCACGGGTATTCTTTATTTTATTTTGCCAAAATGTATTGCTATTAAACCCGTATGACAGGTAACATCACGTGCAGAATTTATGAACGAAATTCTTTTCATTACGCAATCAATTTCACATAAAATAAAAATAAAATATAAAAAAAGAAAAAAATGATACTGGTTTTAAAGACATTTAAAATTTAAGTAAAGCTAGTTTTACACTAAAATCGAAAAAAAAGATTGGTATAACTATCGGGATTCGAACCTTTAAATGTTAAACACCTGTTGTCGCAGGGCCATGCTGTTAACCGGTAGCATTAGTTCTGTATTGATCGAGATGGCTGAAAGTTTGAGTATAAAATTGTAAACAAAAAGTGACGTCATAGTCAAAATTCAATGGTAGCATAGTAGGATAGCAGTATTATATCATTGTCCGCATTAAATTGAGCACAATCTAGGTATTTGCCAGACACAAACTTTTGTATGTTTTGGTTCTAGTCGGTGTCTGACTGTGATAAACAAACGTCAAGGCTTGACTTATTATAAATTAAGTTAGATTTCTATCCATAAAGCTAAAGAATCTGTAAGAATGTAACAAATACTAGAAGGTTCTGTATCAACTCAATGGAAATTAGTGAGCCAAAGTAAACCAATCTTTGGCTGACAGTCTTAATAATTTTCCCTTCTCAGGAATTTCTACATTTTTTATAGTCAGATTGGGATTAAGGAAATGAAGAGCTAGTCTTGTATGCACATATTTCGGAACTCGCAATTGTACACTATTAGACAATGAAATAGAATAATTTGCGTTTGAGAATCAAGACCGCCATGACAGTCCTTTTATATTTTGTAGTTTTATTACTGTAATTCTATGTTATCAAACTCTTAAAATTGTTTCATTTTTTTCAGTGTACCAACGACGATGTAGGGTTCGAATCCCAGCCCTAGAATGTTGTGCGTTCTTGGGCAAAGACACAGAGGCCACATGTGCCCCAGCTCATCCAGCTGTAAATGGGTAGAAGCGATGAAGAACGCGCTGCCTCTCTCTTGGTATCCGTAATCACATCTGGAATGAGTTTTCGAAAGCGATTAAATAAGCTGCGGCGCTTTCTTCGTAACTGAGCTAAATTAAAGTCTTATAAATTAGATAACAAAGATAAACATAGATAATAGAAAAAGAAAACGTAGATTTCTGACACGAGGTACACAAATGTATTTTGTATTAACGTCAATCATGAAATTAATATCAGTTTTGAGTCAGTCGTGTTCGATGTGCAAAATAAAACTGTTCAAACACTGTCGAATAACAATAAAAGAATACTTTTGAACACCAATGTACCTACGTCCATATTGTAATTCCGTAAGTTCACCAACAACACTCCAATAAATTGCGCTGTCTCTGCGCATACTACGTAAATCATCGACCTCTTTTTGATCAAACAATTATTTCAAGATCATTCTGTCATGTAAAAACGATTTTGGTGTATTAATACACATGTTACTAAAAATAGTATCAGTTGTTTGATAAATATGTTGTTTCTGCCCTAATAATTAGCAGGCCTGACCTGTCAGTTATTTTGCTGTAGACCGGAAGACACTGCGTGATACTTAACTTATTTTGTGTGAATGTTGTTTTTGTTGACAGCTATACTTCTTTTTCTTCATTTAGAAAACTATTTTGGTTTTGTTAGCAGCTGTACTTCATTTTCTTTTTACATAATAAATACTGATCAGCTGTATTGAGGTCAGAGTTTTATCGAATGATGACCGAGAAAACAACTTTAAGGAAGTCAAAAGAATGGGGTCCGCCGGTAGAACAACTGCATGTCTGTTGCTTCCATCGTCTTTCAAGTTTTTCTTCAACACATGAACAAGTGGACAGAAAAGAGACACGTATTGAAATAAGACAGAGTATAATACTGACGTTTAACTACTTGTTCTCTTCTCTTTAATTTCATAGAACTAAGAAGTGGACAGCATCCTTCAAGTGTTCTTGCTGCAAACAATTTCTTACATAAACCGACATTTAAATCCCTTGACATTTTGCTTTTT
>JAFMSR010002226.1:0-24996 GCA_022818135.1 Saxidomus purpurata | reverse complement strand
AATACGAGAAAACAGGGCCAATATGGAATTCAAGCATTCTGATTGGTTTAAAAGAGAGGGCCAATACGGAGAAGTCACTTCCGTTAGATTTTTAAACGACGCCATTTCGTAAATCAAACAATTAACGATAGTTTGAAAATTCCTGCTGATATATTATTTTATTAATTTAAACACAATTAAAATTGTTATTGTTACAAGAACACTTATATTCTTGGTTTTTTTAGCCAATATTGTGAAGTTGAATAATAAAATTATCATTAATCATATGATTTCATAGTGGCCTTGTTATTTGTCCGAGGGTGGCACAAGGCCGAAGGGCGAGGGCCAATACGACCACCCTCGGACAAATAACAAGGCCAATATGAAATCAGTTGATTAATAAAATTATAGAACACATTTCTACAATAAGTCTATCTTCTATTATATGTACTGTGACTGTGACATTTAAATACTCAACAAAATCTGTTACCAGTTTACCCAGTATCTTAAAAGTTAAAACGCCCTGCTGTTTCCTTTACAGAACGTCATCACGCGATTGAAAGGTAAGGATCATGGAAGAGCTGCGACAAAATTTAGACTTTCTCGATGATGACGTCAGCGATCTCAAAATTAAACTTGAAGAACAACTTTACGCCACCAATGATAGACGTTTACAGGAACGTAATAAGATACTTCGGGTAACGTCCCTCATGAAGACGACAATACAAAGAGCAGAAGAAACTCTCGTCGCCAAAAACGAAAGCTTGTTTTCCCAGTTTGATGACAATTTAAACAAAAGCATTGAAACATCAAAACAAATGCAAAACGAATTAAGCTCCATTCGATCGCAAGCAGACGACGCTCTTACTTCCGGTTATGGAGATGAATTAACCGTGGAGAATATCAAGCTGAAGTACGACTCCTTGCAAGACCGCCTTGCTGCAGTACAGAAAGCTGTAGTTGCCCCCGTTTTTAAGCAAGTGGACGATGACATAGAGGTATTGAAGAATATGGATATTGGATATTTTGAACATATTGAATATCTTGGTTGTGGGATGAGTGATGTTCTAACACTTACGTTTTCATCTCAACGGGAAAATGACATGAATCCTTGTTTCCCGACGGGACTGCTTTGGGTCAACAATATGATTATCGTTTCAGATAAAGGTAACAAGAAGCTGAAATTCTTTACAGATAATGGACAGTTTCTTTCAGAACTCCTGTTCACTCATGCTTCACCATACGGTGTTTGTCATATCAAGAATAACTCATGTGCTGTAACACTGCCAAAGGCGCGGCAAATATACATAGTCAGTATAGAAAATACTGTCGCCAAGGTGATTAACAGCTTTCCGACCTATTCTGAATATGCAGGTTTGTGCAATGGATTGAAGATGGGGACTTTGATTGCAGCCGTGACATCAAACAATATCGGGGAGTCCCACGTGGACATTATAGGGTTCAAAGGCGAGGTATTTCTCTCTTTTAAAGATGATCCACAACTCGGGACTCCGTTGTTTAAATTTCCAAGATACCTCGTGGCCAATCGGGGTGTAATTATCATCTCAGACTGGAGAAATCATTCCGTTTTCTTCTTGCGTGAAGCGACCGGAAATGTTTTAAGGGAGTATAAAGGCACAAAAGAGCATCCCCTCGTGAACCCGTACGACCTCAGTCTTGATGATGTTGGAAACGTTTATATTATGAATGGCAAAGATGGCTCCGTTCATGTTCTCGACTTGCATTGCAATTTGGTAGATGTAATAACAGAGACATCAGAGTTGTTAAGTCCAAGACTGATTGCTTACGACAATTTTAGCGGACGTGTTGTGGTCACTTACGGCGCAGGGGAAATCAAGTCTTACCACCACCGTGTGCCTGTCGCGGTGCCTGACGCGGTGTCTGAACAGCCCGCACAGACAGAGTCGCCACCACTGCAGTCACCTTCGTTTCTCCTTCCGCCACATAAGGATGCACATTTCCGCTGCCCATCACCAGGATTTTAAATGAATTCAATTTCTGAAAATAAAAATATTTTATGTGAAAGTAATCTCTTCAGGTGGCATGTACTAACATGTTATAGCTAGCATTTTGAACAAAGCTGCATAAAATCGTTTGAGTAGTTTGAAAAACTGATATGTACATACCAAACCAAACTAGCACACAGTTCTGTTGAAGTGTGAAAATTGGCGTTTGTAACATGACTTTGAATAGGCAAGCTTACCGTAACGGTGGCGAGAGTATGAATGTGCTTCTTTGACAACGTTAACCTGTGACGTCATCAGTTTTTGTACGACAAAGACTCCCGCAATAAGGTCTTTAACTTTTGACGTCGCAAAATATTTGAACGATAGAGTCGTAAACATTTTAATTGAAAATCTAAAAGGTTACTGTTGTGAAATTAATCTGATACATAGAGTTTTTTTTTTTTTTGGGGGGTTGGGAATTTTTTCACCGAGAAGTGATACAATTTATTTCACGGCGGGGAGCGCGAGTTAAATGAAAATTGTATCATTGATGAAATTTCCATATCCCTCAAAACAAACAAATTTTCTTTTATTTTATGCTAAATATTAAAACAAAAGCAAAATTATGTATATGCACTACTTAAAAAAGTAGTTCCGGCAGACCTATATCACCCACACTGTGACTGATATGAAATCTATATCATCACTCTATATTTCACTGATATAACACAGTATTTCATTAGTTAGCATTAAATAAATGGCTAGCACTGCCAATGAACAAATGATAAATATATAGTTTCTGTACCGGGACAATAAACATTAGACATAACATTTCGCGACAAGTGCACAGTATCGAAACAATAATGCAGGTGCTGATGCAACTTTGTATACATTGTGTATGATAAAAGAACCTGTAAAATCATATTTCAGTGTAACAACGCAAAGCAATAAACAGCAATGCCTAAAAAAAAATACGTAGACGTACAGTAACGATCAATATATTGTACTTACTAGAATGGGTAATAGTAAAACTGTTCCTACTTTGGAAGTAAATATATGCCAACAGCATCATTTCCAAGCGCAGAAATAACTACAGTGAAAGGTGCCATTTGTAAAGGAATGTGATAAAATTATGAAGCAGGAGTTTGCGATGGCCTATGTTAACTACCCTGGAGCTGATATCGTAAACAGAATGTGTTACCATCGTATACATACATTTAAAAATTAGGACAATTTCAACCTGTTACTGGTGTCATCAGCATGAATTCATTCATAACATTTTTAACTGTAAGTTATAACAGAATACAAACTCAAAAACCTGAATATTGCGCCTGGAAAACAAGAAGAAATACTGTACGTCAGGCCAAATCTACAATTTCGTTCGCCAAAATCGACATACATCGTTTCTATTGTTAAGAAAATACGTAAACCGCTACATATCTGGAACATCATTTCAGTCTGTAAACATGTGTTTAAAAAACATTATGGTAAAATAATGGTGATCAGGATTTCAAGAAGAAATTGGTGACTAAATATAGCGAATTGTCTTAATTTTTGCACACGAATTACTGCTAAAATTAGCTTTTCAAGTATATTTTGTACACAAGGGAACTGTCAGATTTGTATGCATTTCTATTTTCAAATTAACCCTATACTTTTAGATACGCTTTGATAGAAAGATGGTTATAATATTGTAGCAATGTTTTCAAAAGCCTGTTAGCATGGAGTAATAAAATGTTTGGATACTATAATAAAAAAAATAAAACGTTTGAAGATTTAGAGCAAATGAAATTCTATCCGTTTGGTCAGGCACAATGTGGACAGCCAGCATTCACATATAACTATCTGGATACAATCATCATACATTGTTCGAACTCTTGTTTCAGAATTCACTATATTCGCAATAAATTGTAAAGTATTATACACTTATAATTAGCCTCGCCACCAGGCTAGATTTCAGCAGAATATTTTCTGGCCCATTTCTACTGACAGGGCTTGATCATCTTACATTTTTAGCAGCAAAGGGAGTTAATTGAGTAAGAAATAGTAAATGTAAGGACCGAATGCCAATCTAACTTTTCCTTGCAATGCGTTTGTCAAATAACTATCTGAGTGTATATACCTAATCCAGGCCTACTGAACATTTGAGGACTTAATTTGTGACAAAGGTAATGTACTATATTTATACAGTGACTTGTTTGGTAGGAGACAGGACATATATAATACAATAAAACAATCAATAGAACGCGAAGAAGGAAATATACGTAAGAAATAATGTAGCAACATTTGTGATTAAAATTATATTACTTAAGATATTAGTTCTTTCGTAGGTTTGGATAAACTAGAAAGATATCTGAGATAATGAATGATATTATATCAGTGAAATACCGTAATAGGTACTTCTGACCAAAATATTTGGCTTATGTTACATTTTTAATACACGTAGTTCTTGATTCATTATATGTCATACTACACAAATCACAAATTGTAGAGGAATAAAAGTTTTATCTCATGTTTTAGCTTCCTCGTGATTAGCCATCGTGACCACTTGCCGTCCGGTGTATGACCACTACCGTCCGGTGTATGACCACTTGCCGTCCGGTGTATGACCACTTACCGTCTGGTGTATGACCACTTGCCGTCCGGTGTATGACCACTTGCCGTCTGGTGTATGACCACTTGCCGTCCGGTGTATGACCACTTGCCGTCCGGTGTATGACCACTTGCCGTCCGGTGTATGACCACTTGCCGTCCGGTGTATGACCACTTGCCGTCCGGTGTATGACCACTTGCCGTCCGGTGTATGACCACTTTCCGTCCGGTGTATGACCACTTGCCGTCCGGTGTATGACCACTTGCCGTCCGGTGTATGACCACTTTCCGTCCGGTGTATGACCACTTGCCGTCCGGTGTATGACCACTTGCCGTCCGGTGTATGACCACTTGCCGTCCGGTGTATGACCACTTGCCGTCCGGTGTATGACCACTTACCGTCCGGTGTATGACCACTTGCCGTCCGGTGTATGACCACTTACCGTCCGATGTATGACCACTTGCCGTCCGGTGTATGATTCTAACGATATATTCTCTGAAACCACCCAGTGAAGTTAATGAATCTTGACATGGAAACTCTTCCAAAGTTGTCACGGAAAACACTTCTTTCCAATACAGAACTCTCGCAACAATTGAAACCAACGGAAAACCTTTTTTTAAATGTTGTCCAAAACTACAAGGCATAATAATGGAGATTGATCTTTAGTGTGTAGCATTCATGAGCAGTGCTCAAATCAAGCCCCTAGGATCAAACTTGGCCTTACCTGAAAAGAAGTCGGCTTTTATTAAAAAGAAAACTCTTAAACTATTGGCTTGATTTCAAGATAACTTTCCAAGGAGACGGGACTAGCTTTTTCCTCATGTCTAACATACATTTTAAAAACATTTCCTGTCTGTCACATTTTCAAATAAGTTCAGAGGGATTGATCCAATGCGATCTTCCAATTGATTTGTCAAAGTACATGGTCCCCAGGGAAAGGGATAATTTTCTCTGTGTGCCTGTAAAGCAAATTTTATAAATCGTTTTCCTCGGAAACAACTGGTCACATTTGAAAATCTTATGTGAGCCTCTACCAAGATTCTTTAGCCCACGTGGATTCGTCATAACACGGCCCGTATGGAGCGGCGTCTATAATTTTTTCATACATGCATAGAACAAAAACTTTAAACATCTTTGTAACCATTTGTCATAAAATTTCGTAGGAATTAATCTAAAGGAGCCTTCAGCAAAGGTCCCATTGGTCTGTAATTTGTTGTTTAAAGTCGGCCGACCCTGAGACATCTACCTGGGTGAATTTGCCAAGACTCCTGACAGGAGCAGGTTGAAGAGAGACAGGTGCAGATACGAAGGAATTCGGGTACCAGACCCTAGCTCTTATAGGAATAGAACCCCTGGTTTACGCGCCCGCTGTATAGCACCGATACACGTGAGTGACTACCTCTGGGTCTCTAATCAAATCATCTCTTGATTGTCGTATCTACTTTCCCCTTACCCTATTCCTATACAATAACCTATACATATACCGGTAGTCGTCTTCTGCTCAGAAATCATTAATACGATTTAAAAAATATTTTGTAGGATTAGAAATGTTCTATAATTATGTGACCTTCTGGTAAAATTCCGCAGGAGATTTTCCTTCTTAAAAACATTACAGAATAGGGGTGGTTTATTTTGCATCACATGTATGTAGACAAAATGCAACGGAACGCGGGTGAACTCGATGGCTACCTTTAATTTTTCCTCTGAGTTTAACGATCCTTTCAAGAGTAGTTCAGTTGTCTACACACAGATAATTACCATACCATTGTTCATCGGAAGGGTCAGTACTAGACTCCTATCCTCCAAAAGAAATTGACAACTTTCTTATATGAAGAGACATGGTCGGTAGCAAGGCTGGAAGTCATGAACTTCAATCAACATTTCAAGGAATCGACCAGAGAGGCGCTCACTCTCCTTACTTAACCAGTAACAAATTTGATGACAAAAACAAATTCTTTCGCACATAAACTGGGCAAAATAGTCATTGTCTGAGCAAAGAGAAGTGGTTGAAAAAGGTATTGAGCCAGTAGCTACGTTAAAGTGATAAAATGGTCATTTATAATTTATATAAAACAAAATTTTTGGAACGTCCGCCCGTAGTTCCGTCGTATGTTTGTGTCGCGCAAACTCCAAACTATAATATCTTGACATATCAAAACATGGACATTTTCAGATTAAGTGATGCATTGCTCATATTATATATTAGCTAGAACCATGACAAATTTGAGATTAAACGAAGAAGTTATACATTCGAGATTTGTTCTCTCAAGTAAGACATTTAAGATAAATGCTTTCCCATATTAATTTTGTTGGCACACCTTTGTATTTTAGGTTTAGATTGTGTAACAGTAAACGGTGTGTCAAAATGGGCATGTACATGTATACAGTGTTTATTGGGTTCTTCATTGCATGATATGGGTTGTATCTTAGCTGTCCGTCGTGTTGACTGGCTGAATGCATATGTACTTCTGAATCAATACACATTTCTATGCATGCTGTATGCCTACGCTGAATGTTGTTGTAATTGTATTTGCGTTTGTCTGTTATAACCGTTTCACGTAGACAGCATGTACATGCAATACAATCGAGCCTGCGTGCCAAAATTAATTGAAACAATGAGACTTTCATGACTGCGAGATTATTATTCTTAAGTTTCGATAATTTACACCTAGCAAACCAATTTGAATTTAGGTGTGGGTGATGTGACTAATCAAAGCAAGCATTGAATTTTTTTCAGCCAATCAGCATTAAGCTTCCGGAATTTTACCATGGCATTAAAGGATTGGATTATTACATTTTTTTATCTCTTTTGCAAAAGTAATACTGTGCTCATATTGCAAATAAAGCCATGTAACGATAGATTTCTGGATCAGTCAATCAAGTACATGCATACCTTCATCATAAGGTTTGAAGTTACTTGCTTCATGTAAACCCAAGCTGATAATGGATAGTTTTTTCACTACATGACGTCAAATATACGTGACATTTTCTACACAGAATGTTCTTGTAAAGAAATTTGAGCAAATTATATTAATCACATTGACTCTTCTTTCGTCATATTTCGTGATGTGCGTTGTGCTTTATTTACATAATAAGTTGCAATGTGTGTATGTAGGACTTGTCCGTTCTAGAAAGTCTATAAAATGTCCAAAATAAACTTAAAATGTCACATTTATTATTCGTCTTCATAACTGTTTCACTTTCTTTGTCTCGAAGGCTCAGTGAATTTTTCTAGAAGATAATCTATCCAAGAGGTGTAATTGCTGCTGAACCCGTTCGGACAGACGGTATGTTAGTTTTATTTTTCCCCTGGGTTAAGGTTATATTTCCCTTCAAAATGGCAATTTTGAGCTATGGTCAAGAATAATGCAGAAAACGATCTCAAGTTATAATTTTGAAGCATTCAATTTAAAAAACATACCGAAATACTTTTGGAACCTTTTTTATTTGATGGTTCGCTCTAAAACAATTTCAAACAGTTCGAAGATCCTTCATTTTCACCAAAACCTTAGCGTGAGCCTTATTACAATTATAATATCCATACAACACAAGCAGGCACTTAAGCCGAAGTGGGAACGCACTTGCCTGGCAATCACTAGCACAACTGTCCCTACCGCGATACCATGATCACTACCACAACTGTCCCTACCGCGATACCATGATCGAATATTTCACGTGCCTCAACATTTTTCTCAATCAATGAAAATATAAGAGAAGTAAATACTCGGTAAGGAACCTGAAATAAAAATTATACACAATTATTTGTATTATTATTATGATGATGATGATAATAATTATATATTATTATTATTATTATTATTATTATTATTATTATTATTATTATTATTATTATATATATTATTATTATTATTTTTTCTCAGGCAAACGTTGACATTTACGTATATAGAATACGGTTTATACCTCTGTTGTTGATTTCACTAAATTATAACTGCAGTACTGAGAGGTTGAAATGTGAGATATAAAGAGCATTATAAAAGAAAATATTTTCATGTGATATATACAATGGCACATTAGCAAGTCAGGTCAAAGTCTAGAGTTGATGCGTTTATCTTTATAACCATTTAGGCACTGTTAAGAAGAAACGGAAAATAATCGTTTAAAAATAATACGAAAAAATCCGAGCATATGTTGCCACTTATAATTATGCTCAATCCTAATATATTCAGAACTAAATGGACTTGTTTAAATCAGACCTGACGATTCTAAACAAAGAAATGATAAAAAATGCTCACAAAGAATGCCACTTGCATGCGCCGCGGTAATGACCCAGTATTTCATAACAATCTATTGTGTCAGGAAGTATTCTCCTATAAGTTGATAGCTCAAGCCAATAATGTTTAAGTACTGTATAACTTCCTGTTTAGTTTCATTCATAAATTCTACCTGATAACCTATCTTTCTGTCAACAAATCGTGACCGATTTGTAAAATTAATCCAGCTCCCTCGGTTAGAGGCTGCCTTGATTTATAAAGACTAAATCACCTTAAATGTCTACAGAAAATGAGATAACAACCTGTAAAGGACTAACGATGAAATAGATACCTGTCTTTGCATATGATACTATTCACGTTATCTGATACGCTGTCAATACCAGGGGTAATCAGACCTGATAACGAATATCTAGCCCTATTAACGTAATAAAAACCAAAGGAAAGTTCCGTTGCGTAAAATTAAACAAACAATATAGTTCAAAAGGACAAGAAATTTTTTTAAAGCTATTAGTGACAACATAAGATTTATCAAGAGTGCACCACTAGTATTGTAGAATCATTGACAGTCGCAAAAAATTCCAACATAATGGTTGAGGTCCACGAACCCACCAGACTAGGTTTTTACCCATTCTTTACCCAAATCAAACTTTAAAATTTAAAATTTAAAAAATCAGGTCAACTCTATCACGGTTAAAGATGCAATGTCCGATCAAAAAGAAGTGTCAATTTTTTCGAAAATCAACACATACCTTAAGATGTTATAGAAACACGATGATTGGTAAGGATTTCTCAGATTTCTAGCGACCATAGTATAATACATAACAAAGGTATATAGAAACTTCAAAAGAACTGGGTGGTCTTTTTGCTGTATTGCTGAAAACAGTCAAAAATTAAATGTTTAAAAACTTTAAATCTCTGCAGTCTTGTAAATGTAGCACTTCATTCTTGCCAAAGTCTGAACTATATCACATGCTTTAGCCAACGGTTCATTTTCTTTATTAAACGCTGCATTTGGTTAACCTTTGCTACAAGCAATACTTGTAAAGAGCCCCATGTACCGTAAATATCTTAAAACGCAATATGCTGGACAGACCAGAACAGTAGACGAAAACATTGCAAAACAACCTGAGAAGATAAATTATAGATTACAGTATGAGTTGATATTTAAAATGTTACCACGGTAAATAAGGTACAAGACGGTCACTTGTACGGCTTAGTGCGGTAGTGTAAAATCAAATTTGCATAATAGTTTATATGGGAAATTACAATAGGCATGTCTTTATACGGCCACATTTAAACACTTAAGACAAATGAAAAAGCAAAAGTAAAATCCTTTTTTGTGATCATTCGCACCGTCTTTCGCTTAGTTTAATTCGTCTACGAATCTAGTTTGTTTGTCATTCTAAAAATGTATATGTTTACATACTTTCTTAACATGACAAAATATTACAATTTTGAAGACTTTGACGAACACGGTTTTAACTAGACCGGTGTTAACATTTAACTGAAAACGAAACTTTTCTGGTCTCCTGCACATTTGCTCAGAGTGAGTTTTTATCACTGCTCACCGCCTGTCGTAGGTCCGTTTACTATTTTATTCAAATTTCTGAAACCACTTGACGGAAGTGAATGAAAGTAACCTCTTTATTTAACGAAAGATGCACATTTAGATACATATAAACAATATCTAATATTTCAAAGCGACCTTCTACAGCAATAAATAAATAATAATTTTGAATTATTAATATTATTAACACAGCTCATAAAAAAACACGCATTAATATTTTATTATGATGTTAAAATACATCATAATAACATATTTACACAGATACATTGTGTGATAATTTCCACTTATCTTTCACAAACACTTCACATTGATATTATGCACATGCATTAACTATACACATATAAACTTCTTAGTTCAGAAATATGAACAAAACAATTCGTTTATTCATCCGGGTATTTCAAAATTAATTGTGTTTTGTAACAAAATAGTTTTTATGATTCTTCTTAAATAAAACTAGTGATTGACGAGGCAATATTATGCGATATATGTAAACTTCATGCATAATAGATAAACTAACAATTTGCTACATCTAAAGCTGCATAAAGAGAGAAAGGAATACGCTAGAAATGACAAGGTTAACAACACGAAATACATACTGGCGCAAGAAAACCAGGAGAAGACAAATACTTTCAAAATCAACTTTAACAGACAGCAAATCAGTAAAAGATTAGTTGAAACATTTTCAATCATTTATCAATCATGCATGAACAAATACAATACATTTACCAACAGCATTCAGGATTGAGAAGAGAGCTACGTAATAATGGCTAGGGACCTTTTTGATGTCTGATTTAAACCTGCATTTGAAGGTATTCGGGCTTTTAGAATGTCTGTGTTCAAGAGGTATTTAATTCCAATCAGATAAAGGAGCAGGAATATGTAATGCATTGAATGGTTCTGAGGTCATTTGCATTACAAATACAAAATGTGGAAGTGTTCCCAACTGGGTAAGGCATCATAGACAACATATGTAAAGGAGAAAGACCGTTAGACATTTTATAGAATAGAGTCAATCTGTGCTCCTTCTTTCTATCTTTCAGAGGTTGGAATCTGGTTTCTTTATAAAGATTCTGGAAAAGAAAAACAATTTTGGTTATTCCAGTTCTAAGAGTTGAATCATCACAAGTTAGAATTCTTACTGCGTGGAAATGTCATCCCATGCAGTTTCGTAAAGATTTCCGGTCCAGTAAAAATTTTAAGCTTCTCTTTCTTTCCTTTGATTGTTAATAGTCTTGGCCGACCCTACGATATCTCATAGGGCGAACTTGCCAAGACTCCTGACAGGCGCAGGTTGAAGAGAAATATGTGTAGATACAAGGGAATGCGGGTACTTGACTCTAGCTGTTTTACGAATAGATCCTTTGGATCTTTTTCTAACCAGTCCATCTCTACATGGGTGGGAAACACTGAAAAGTGTTTCTGAAATTTCTAGTGTTCCGGCTGGTATTCGAAGCAAGGACCTCCGGATTGATAGTCCAGAGCGTTAACCACTCGACCACTGCGCCAGCACTTTAGGCTTCTCATGGCGTAAGTTCTTTGCCAAGGGTTTTTCTTGATCATCTCTATGTGTTTGTGCCATAGCCCTGTGTGTTTGTGAGATTTTACTTCTTCAATATGGGTGCCCTTCGTTTTGAGAGTGGGTGAAAAGGTTTACTGATTTTAAGAGAGATCATTAGGGATTCAGTTAGACCAGGTTTAAAAGTCTACCAGCCAGTCGTTTGCCCATTTTGAAATTTTCAATTTTGAGTGATGGTTGCATCAGTTGAGTTATCGACAAATATATATATAAACTTGTATCGTCTGCAAAGAGCCGAATAGTGGATTTAGTGTCAGTGACAATGTCATTGATGTAGACCAGTGAGAGGAGAGGCCCGAGAATTGAACCCTGAGGGACACCAGCTTAAACTGAAACTGTGCAAACTCAGCAAACCAATCAAGGAGATGCGCATTTATACCCGTTACGTCCAATTTATTGAGTATTTCAAAATGCTAGACACGATCAATAGCATTTTATACAACGCAGATAATAGCACACACATATTTGCCTTCGTCTAAGACTAATCGGAAGTATTGTATTGAAACAAGTTTATTAGTTGTAGAGTCGTTTGGGATGAAGCCAGATTCGAGAGACGTGATTATGCTGTTGGATATTAAAACAAATGATTAGACATGTTGGTGGATTACTCGTTCTAGTGCTTTACTGATAGTACATAGTGAAATTTTGCCAGTAATGAGGAGTTTGTGTACGTTTTGCTTTGTCGTATGCCCTTTTCCTTTTATATATGTTTTCTGATTTCATTGCTCATCTAACGTAGATCATTGGTATATTGTACACGTATTCTGTGTAATGTGTTTTGCAGATATGTCATGGACTGTGTTTGTAATATTGCGAGCATAGGTATCAATGCCGTCATCGACGAGAGTCTCGCAATCAAATGAAGAAACCTCTTGTCTTAATTTTGTGTTGTCCCCATAGTTAACCCGCCAAGATTCTGATGTATGGTTTAGAGCAATCAATACAGCAAAAGATTGGACAGTGATATCTGATATTTTGATCCAGAAAAGGTTCACCAACTCAAGATATAACTTCTTTACACGATGGGGAAATAATAAAAAGATATTGAGAGATAGTAATGTTTCTGTAAAATGTGTATGTGTATTGTTTGAATCAACTTATACTGTGATGACATGTAAGACTGTTTGAATGGGTTGGGGGCTTAATCATCTTAAGGTTAAATTTCACCTGTCATTGTCTAGGATATTTGTATCTAAGACAAGTCCATGGCATTTTCTGCTAGAGTGAGAACATTTGGTGTACAGTTTTGGTGACTAAATAGCAGATAATTTGTTTGGTCGAATGCCTTTACACCATATTGACCCAAACCCTATTACATATAAATTATGGCATGATGGCAACAACAATAATACAGTAACATTTTCAGCACAATGACAGAGTAGTGTATTACAGTCATACGAAAAGGGTAATTATATCCGATTTAATATATCTTTGTTTTTTTTAAAGCTTTTACAAGTATTTTGAAACTTGATATATTTTAAAAACAATCACATGTAACAAATGTTTTTGAAGATCTTGGCACATTATTTTGAAGACTGGGAAAGATATTACCTTTTCAAATCACCTATATGAAGAGACAACAAAGTTTTCAGTGATATCTTGTTAAAACTTATAACCTTGCTTATTGACCTATCAACAGTTTGCAAGGCGCAATGTGTTCTAAAGTAATATTAGATCTGTAAGGACACTGATAATTATATAAAAATCGCAAGCTTTGGATAAATGGTTGCCATAACAATATAATATATACATGTACATTGTATAATATTGTTCAATAGTTTTCTGCAAAGACAAAAACATATCGATATATGATTGATAAAAATTACTGTTGAATACTATTTTTGACAAACAAAACCGTAAAAAACCGTAAGGTGCAGTTTTTTATAAGTAAAAAAAACGTAAAATAAAACAGAACCTATCAAATCTACGACAAATAGTTTCCTAAACGATTGAGTTTATTATGGCAAATAAACCAACTTCGCAATTTTACCTAGTTCCCAATAATGCATCAAAATAGATCCAAACAGTTTTCAACTTATTGGACAACTGAGTTGCAAAATTTTTTTTTTATCTTTGCAACAATCATTGGCGACAACCATAGATTTCTCAGAATGCAACCACCTATGCAAAATTCAGCCTTGATCTATTGCAAACAATTTGGTATATAAGTCATCTTGTAATACAGGGGTTCTTTTTGACGGCCTTGAAGCCAAAAGCGATCTTTCCACGTACGAAGCCACAGAACAATAGCTTACATAAACAGTAGCCTGTAAGCTTGCAATGAAAACTTGCCCTGTATAGTGAAATATAGCGTTCAATCTCAACTTGTGACCAGGAAGCATGGTTGTAAACAACCCAAGTTTAATTAACTTTTCTATTGCCTTAGGTAAACAACTAATCGAGCTATTCAATATCTTCATTAAACAAGTCATGGTGTGAAATACCTTATTTACTTGCGAAATTAAGGAAGGGCTTTTGACAAAAATTCTCCTTTGCTATAGTATTTTTTTCGGCGTAGCCTTACTAAGCTCGCTCAGCTTGGTCGGAAGTTGGTAACCTTCAACGGCCAGTGACATGCCGAGCAGAATGCATAACATTTTCTAGATTGAAATATTTATACTGCAAGACGTCTTGTATTTGGATAATAGATCTACCGCATTTTTAGTTTTCCATGAATGGTTTTATAATTTGAGTAGAATCTACGCAAATACTGTAATTCATATCTATCCAAACAATATGTTTATCAACTCCAAATTATTGTCACTTATGAGTGTAGAGTAATAATGTTCCTTCTCGGCCATTGAATAACGGTCAATATTTCGAGTAAAATATTTGATAAGAAAAATAAGTTTGTTTTCATGATGCATATGTCATGGTACGAACTAAATCACAATGGGGGACAAAAGTGTAAGCGGCCGGTTAGCTCAGTCAGGAGAGCATTTGCCCTGTAAGCGAAGGTTCCCGGGTTCGCGTTCCGGCCAGAGCAAATATTTTTATAAATCTATATATATAGAATCTATATGTATAATCTATATTACGATAATTTATTCACATTTACAAGTAGATTTACAAACTCGCATTCGTAGAAATAATAAAAATGTTATAGAACTCATTTTATTACAAAATATTTCTCGGAACTCGTTGATTTTGCGGGAATAACGAGCTTGCGAGCTTGATAATTCCACTCGTTCCCTTTAGTAATAATTCGCCATACATCATTATCTTTTTTTATTCAGTAATTATCATTATTATTAGGAATCTAAAAAAGTTCTATCTAACTTATAAAACTTACTTCTTTGCATTGGAAATGTATTCAGTGAGCAAAACTGGATGAAATCAAAGTTAATGAAAATATTTTCACAACCGTGTCTTGTAGTCCTTGACATCGACAGAGTTCTCATGGAATTCTGTTAGCAGCAGTCTAAGAGTAAATCTGGTACTGCCATGTACATCATCCTGAAGATAAATACATTTCCATGCAAGATGTTAGTTATATACTTTCTTCGGAGACGGCCTACAGGAGCCAGCATTTTTTTCCGCATTGACGATGTTCATAAAACAACACGTAGAATTTGTTGATTTTTGTCCATTCTTTATCACTGCAGTTTTTCAAAAATACAAAGAATGCAAAGTCCTGCTCTATTTCTTGACCGAATCGAGCCAAAACAATTACAGTGATAAAGAATGGACAAAATAACTGTTCATCACTTGGTCAATGGGTCTGAGCCCTGCGGTTTCTAATAGAGGATAGGAGTCTAGTTCTGGTTCTTCCCAGAGAACATTGTTAGGTAAATTGTTCGCCTGTTAAAATGACCAAAAATACGGTTGGAACGGGCGTTAAACTCCAACAACCACATGTTCATCACTAGAAGCATTGACTGCTTCGGCATAAAACAAAGTCTACGAGTTGTTTTATTAGCATCTACAACATGGAAACAATCCTTACATATACAACAAAATAAATCGAATAAATTTACGTTAGCTTACAAGGCTGGCAAAACTGCGGCTACTTCCCTATTTTTTGTACTAATAACACCTCTTCTGCCATGCAAAGAAATGAACGTGGACCACCAATTAGTTTTTTCTAGTAAAACGCTCTCGGTTGTAATATCAGAAAAAGGAAAATCAGGCATTTAAAGAAATGAAGATAAGTACAAAGCCTAGAAAAGTAGCACATTTCTTGACATAGGTCTTGCAGGGTAAAATATCAGAATGTTTAACCAATTGTTAGCATTTGCATTTAGTTGAGCATTAATAAATAATCTTGTTATGTGCTGCTCATCCTTAGTCCAGGAAATTGCTTCTCATTTGATGCGGTTTGGATTTAATGTCAGTTTATTGTATAAACTGTTATATAAGTAATAAAATGTAAAGATAAGCAAAAAGGAACAAGCAATTTCACAAAGAGTTACATACAAAAATTATGAACATATTCGAACGTGCTTACATGATCGGCTCTTGTCTTTCGTAATGTCGTAGTTACACATTTAAATGTATGCAAAGGCATTTAGGTTCTATTAGGCAACTGCATAAGCGTTTCACACAAATTTCTACTTATTCTTTTTTCCTCTGATTGCATAGATAGTAATTATCACATTATTATTTAATATATACATTTTTATCACTAACCGTTCGTGTCAAACTTACAATGCTTTTAACATCTCTTGGCTTACTTTAAACACGCATTGCGATACCTTTAGATATTGCTTTATTTTTCAAAAGTAAGCCGTTAAAAAAGGAATATGGATCGTAAAAAGTACTGGCTAACTTTACAATAACCGGTTTTAATCGGAACTTTTCCGAAAGATTGACGAGCAATTCTTCTTCTTTGATGAAGCCTGACAAAAATGCGAACGAAAAGTATAAACAAATGTGCCTGCGAACTCCTTGCGTTGTCAAAACGAGATGCATGTAATATTTTTCTCACGTTTTCCTTCGACGTGTTTTAAGAAAAAAAATGACGCTTTCTTTTAATTTTTGGTATACCTGTCTATCTTAAAAAATAATGGTCTCATTTTAAATGGCGAAACGGGTATAGACTAAAAAAGCTCTATAACAAAATCGAAACATAACAAAGAGACTGCCATCTACTGAACAGATTGGGGCGAGTTATACAGATGGGATACGCTTGAGACACAACAGATGACTGCTATCTACTGAACAGATGGATTTCTACAGATACAGATGGGATACGCTTGAGACACAACAGATGACTGCTATCTACTGAACAGATGGATTTCTACAGATACAGATGGGATACGCTCTTCTGAACAGATAGGATGGGATACGCTTGTGAGACGAAAGATTATATGCCCAAATATATGTAAACACTCCTTAAAGCCGTCATCGTGACAACAGTGTTCATCCGGTCTAGCAAAGCAAACTGTATAGCATGTATAGCAAAATAGTATCAGATGCAGCCAACCAGAAACACTGAAGAACTGAATCTGCTTTACAAAATTGGAGATCAAGGAAAACTGCAGCCTTCAAGTATAGCATAGACATGGTGAATCATGGGCCCCTTATATACCATGAGCTCCTTTGGCTATCAATAAAGGTTCATTATAAAGAGCATTCAGGAGACGGGGTGTATATTTGTAATCTGCATAGCTGTTAACCATTGGAGAGCCACGTGTTAAAGATTTGTCAACGAGTCGGAATCTGAGACTCATTTTCGTGGAAAATCTTACGCGGAAAACAATTTATTACTATAAGCTATTGACCTGCATTACAGCTTATTATGAGAATTACGACATTTGATGCACTATACATTAGTCATTAAGTCTGAACAGTTTGAAATGAGTTGTTGCTTATGCTGAGATACGGTGTTAAGCTTTACGGTTTAATACACTGGCTTAACCACATAGAAACAAAGTGGACATAGTTGAAAATAATTCTGAAGAAATACAGAATTGAATCTAGGGAAAATACATGTGCGGTGGAAGAATGTCACGTGCGAGGCACTTGGCGGTACTTTACAACGCTACGCTGCTCATAACGTTTTTTCGGTAAGTATGAAAGCTTTTTTAAAACATCTACATGTGTCTTGAACCTTAATGAAGTAGGAGTTACCAATGTTGCAAAACCTAGTGTTTTCAAGTCATTTCGAGCTTTTTTATGTCTCAAACAATATATTATGCAACGCAATATTACCATATATAAGTCATGTAAATGATTTAACTTCAAAGAATCTAGTCGTACAGGAAGTAAGGTTTTTGCAGAGTTTTCTTTGTACGTAGATTCATAATAATTAATGAACACCAAACCGCTAGCATTTCCTTCTCTATTGCTGCCTTGTCGCCTGGATACTTCTTTGTAGAAAATAATACATTTCCGTGTTCAGATATCATATCACACGTTACATAGCTGCTGTTTCCATAATTTATGTACAATTCCAGGAACTGCGATCAATACTCATCCTGGAAATGTTTATTTCTGTACTTTATTCATGATGATTTTTCATATAGTTCGCAGTAGATTATACATGGATATGATTTGCATGCATAAAATGCTTGATGCTAAGGTTCAGGTGGGGTCTTTCTATAATATAATGATACACTGAAACTGGGAAATGGTACCAATTGACGGATTGAAATGTTGGATGTATTCGACGAATTTTGTAAATACGACATAGGTTTTGTATTCAGATAAGTGCTCGTTATAAAGAATTAAATTTTATTAAATGAAGCAAGAAAAAATTTAGACCGGACTGCGACTAGTACGCCTTTGGATCTATACCTCCACCAGAGCCTGTAATGGTCCATATTGGTTTGTTCACGGGCCGATCTGAAACCGTAGTATGTTTCTATGATAATTAACCCGGGCAACCTTAAAACATGTATAAATAGTCTATTGGTATATACATTTAGATAAATGACTTTTGCCTTCCATGATTTCCGAGGACAATGTTTTGGTTTTCTCACAACTAGGCTCATGGAGACAATGTTAAAGGATGTAACAAGTAACGCACGTGCGCTTACGATAAAAAATAGAGATAACCTAAACCTCCCTAAAATTTTTATCTTGGCATATTTTCATATCAATCTAGAACCCTTTGATCGTTATGTAATTTATTTCACATCCGTACTTGTAAAGTTTTTTTGCTGCTTGAAATAGCTAGAAACCCCTTTATTTAGTCGGCCATCTACTATTGCTATATAAACGACGTTTGTATTAACCATACCAAATCAGGGCTTTTGATCTATAAAAATGCAAGTTTGCTATAACCATTTCCTTTTAGCTGTTTAACACTGTAATGCAATGGCAATTTATGACCTACTTGATTAAAAAGTGCATGTCAAAGCAGGTAGTAGGGCACATTTGCTTCTCTCAGACTGGCATTTTTTCTCGATAATAACTTCTTTTTCTGGCTGTTAAAATTGCACGACATCCCTCGCATTTAAGAGCATTGATTTCATTGGTTTACAGAAAAGATAAATTGACCAATCAGCGATATATCGTGGCTCCGTAGTATAAGGAAGATAAACTGGCCTATTTATTTGAGCTGCGTTATTAAACTATAGACTTGAAACAGATCAAAAATAAACATTGCAAAAGACCGTTATTATCATTGTCAGATATAAGCCGTTTGAAACATGTTATATATTAAGTTGTTCTTTTTTGTTGAAGTGCCTCCATTACATGTATCAGTTAACGTCCAATCAGACAGTTCAATCTCTTAGAACTATAATCATCATCAGCATCAATCACACAGTTCAATCTCTTAGAACTATCATCATCATCATCATCATCATCATCATCATCCAACAACAACAACATAGACCTCGTTATCATTTGACCAAAATATCATTTTTCACAATAATCATCATCAGCAGCAGCATCTATAGTAGTAGCAGCTATATAAAGCAACAACGAAATGAATTAAAGTTAATGTGATGAAAGCAAACAATTTTCAAATCGACCTTTATGGTACGAAACCTTAAGCTGTAGGTTTGTACATTTCAGCAATATACAGCTATAATGAACTCTTATATAACGAATCCGGATATTGCGAAATTAGCATATAAGGAACCAATTGTTGGGACCCAATGACTTTTCCTTCGTTATTTAAATATGAAAATGCTATATGAATATAACATACTAAGGATACAAAGAACGAATTTAAATGGTCGAAATGCGTTCGTTATATACAGAGTTTACTGTATAGGAAAAAATAAAAGATCTTAAAACTGCAAATCGAAACCTTTAAGTCATATTTTACACTATAACTTTTTAGAAAGTTTAAACATCTAGATATATCTGTAAGTTACGAATATCTACAGCAAGGCTAAATTTCTTTTTCAATACGAGCAATTATCTACATGGAACCAACTAGCCTTGAAAGACAATACGTCACAACAAATCTCACGCGCGTCCATAGAAACCAAAAAGTGTCGGCTGCAATAAATTTGAAAACAAACGTTGAACAGCAAAGTCGCCTATATTGAACAGTTCTAAATAAAGGATTTTTAAGTATGTCTGGAGTTTTAAAAACATTAAGGTAAGATTCCTTTATTATATTAAATGCATTATGCAGCGATCCTTTTTTAAAGCAACAAAAAATGAAATACTGTTGTTTTTTTTTTTGTTGTTTTTTTTTATTATTATTATTATTATTATTATTATTTCAAAGCAAACATGTGCATGCAGACACAATCAAATTTCGATTTAAGTATTTAGAGAAACAGCAAGAATGAAATCGTTTCCTGAAACGCCAGAAATCATTTTAAGCCTATACTCATCTGTCTTCTGTCCTTATAAGGACTTTGCATCTCTGTGAATAGTATCTATAAATAACAAATATACCACAGATGCCATAAAAGCTTTCTGTTAAAAGAAATTTGTGAAATATTACAGAATATTTCTTTAACTAACAACCCAGCATTATAGATATAATGTTCAAAATCATAGATTATTTTTCAATATAGATAGGCTATATAAGAACAGCATAAAAGTACATAAATACATTTTCAAATTAACAGAAGAGATTGTTCACGTGTGAGATATCATTCAGTATTTCACATATTTTCATTGCACTATCTTTAAAAGATTCGAACTTAGAAGAAGTGATGTTGGAATACTAGGAAATACAGTTATAAAAAAACGTAATATCATATATGACAAATACAACCGTGTAAGAAATAAAAAAAATTACAAAGCTCTTGACATTCGCTATCTAAAGATAGCAGAAGGTATATAAGAGGGTACATTGAAAAGTTCATGGCCAATTGTGTAGTGTAATAAATAAAAGTTATTCAAATTTTCATTCATTTTAAATTTTAACATAATCCCCCTTCGTTCCAGCGATGTCCCTGCTTAGTAACGTCTTCTCAAAAGAAGGTTTTATTCTGATCTTCCAAGAAGGCTTCAACAGCATAAATGACGTCATTATCATTGTCAAAACGCCACCTTAGAGCAGTTCAGTTTGAGTTTGGGAAAGAGGTCAAAATCCGAGGGTGCTAGATCAGATGAATACAGGGATGTGGAAGGAGTTCAAAGCTACATTAAGCAACTGCAGCTCCTGTAGCTTGTGGTGAATAAGTAGGTACATTATCCCGAAGCAACACGATACCTGCGCAAATATGTCATCTCTGTTTTTCTTTATTGTTCGCTCGTACTTCATTAGCATATATAGTACTGTACAGTAATTGTTTGACCTCTCCGAAAATAATCCATCATGATGACACCTTTGAAATTCTAGAATACTGATGCCATAACCTGGTAACTCATGTCGTCTGCTTTGATTTATTCGATTGTGGTAAACCTTGATGGTGTCGCTGCTTGCTTTTAATTTCAAGTTGACCCTGGAACAAAGTGATGGTCCTTTGTCTCGTCCTGGGTCACAGTTCTCGTGCGAAAGTTATCGTGGTTTCGCTGAAAACGTGTTAAAAGGTCTCTGGAAAGATGCAGCACAGTCAATGTTAGTCTGTTGTTGACATTCTCGGAACCGATAAAGAAAAAAGGTGTTCATACGAGGGACATCAGACAAAATTGTTACTCTTCTCTAATTCATTACGTTCAACATCAACTATTTGCTGGTTCTGTCATGCCTGAATTCAGCTGTCAAACTCTTTACAGTTGAATACGAAGGGTACCGTAGCCATCACCGGGTTTATTCTCATGTTTTCTTGAATTCCCTTGGGTGACGGAATGTGCACATATTTTATCAACACTTTCTTCTCCGTCTTCTCTATTTCACCAATATGTTACAACTGATCTACAGTTTTACCATTTGTTTCCAAAGCCTTAACATGACCGATTGCATATAGCTAGTTAGATAGTGACTTAAAACTTTCACCCAAATGCACCTGCGGAAATGAAAAATGTGCAAGGCCAGGAACTTTTGATGTACCCTCGTATATAGCGTTTAAACTATATGTTTACACAAAAATAATTACAGCGTTTCTACCAGTTTCTGTAGTTCATGTCACCCGCGTTTGGGCACTACGAATGCATCAAGTGCAGAAGCACTTCTGTATACAACTACATGTTCATATCGGCAAACGAAAGAGAGCTCTTTGTGGTATGACTACACTGAATCTTTTTCCATAGACTTACTGTATAAGATTTAAGCACGGTCCGCATATCAAAACATTCCTTGAGTTATTACACCCCAATAAATCTGTAAAACCACCTTAGTCACACCCAAAAATGCCCTTTTTATTTACATAATATGTTACTTTATAGCCGAAAATTGCACCAGTAGGACATCACACCCTCGTCTGTATCTATATTCAGATAGCCATAGGACACCGTAATATGAATCAGAAAATTCATAAACTATTTTTTTTTGTTATGCCCAACCATAGTTCTTTCGATTTTAATTCTAGAAAACTTTAATGCTACCAATCATTTTGGACCAATCAGAGACCACAGATATCTAATAAGTCCACAAGTTCCCTACAGAAATTGGCTGGTTCAAAGTCCCGCCGATTTAGTGAAGTCATACCTTGTCACACTTATAGCTCAGAACTTGTTTTGTTACTAAACATTTACATGTATGTCTTGCATTTAAGATTGTGTATTTGATTGTATTGCCTCCTTAACACTTTGCATTTTCAGAGTAGTTGAGATATGCTGGAAATTGCACCATTTCATAGACACAGTTCAATTTTTTTTCAGTTGGGAGGGGTCAACCCTCCTACACAAGCCAGACTCAGACCCCCCATCCCAAGGAAGGCTTACCCGTAGAAGCCCCTGTTGCCTTCTAAGGGTAAGTCTTTCATGGAGTGGGGGTGAGTCGAATCTGGTGTGGGAGGCCTCCCAACGGAAAACAAATTGAACTGTGTCTATGAAATCGGGTCCAATTTCCAGCATATCTCAACTACTCTGAAGCACCTAACTTGCAACTGCAAAGTGTTAAGGAGGCAACAAAATCAATGTCAAATACACAATCTTTCATGCAAGACATTCATGTAAATGTTTAGTAAAAAAAAGTTCTGGGCTACATGTGTGACAAAGAGCCGTCGTGGCGCAGTGGTACCGCGTTCGCCTCAGGACCTACCATTGATAAGTCGGTAGTGTCTTTAGGCAAGACACAAATATTTCCATATTGCCTCTCTCTTTTTGAGGTTGATTCCAATGAGTCTCGGGAGCGATTAATATAAGTTGTAAGAACTTGTTTCACAATCGAGAATTAACAAAGAAACTATCACTCGGAAATTGACAATGTATATAAGACACTGTCACGTCCGGCACATGATGTAATGCTCAAAGGTTTCTCTAGATTACTGCCATTTTTGTATCTAATATTCAATCTTAACTAACATCAAAACTGCACTTCAAACGTGGTTCAAATATCGTTCCCCTCACAGCCCCCAACACTTGTATATCAACAGCTTTCACACAGAAATCTATCTTGTAAATCAGATAATATTGTGCATTAGTTCCGCAAAGTATGAATGCCATAGAGTTTACAGAAGTGTGCAAGGAGATGAATGCCATAGAGTTTACAGAAGTGTGCAAGGAGATGAATGCCATAGAGTTTACAGAAGTGTGCAAGGAGATGAATGCCATAGAGTTTACAGAAGTGTGCAAGGAGATGAATGCCTGGTTTACGAGTGTGCAAGGAGATGAATGCCATAGAGTTTACAGAAGTGTGCAAGGAGATGAATGCCATAGAGTTTACAGAAGTGTGCAAGGAGATGGTGTAATTGCTATCTATAATTATTTACTTTAAATCGACTTAAATTTTTGTAGATTAACCTATTTGTCTTGAAGTATGATAAGATACCTATTTCACAATCATCTCTCCTCATTCCTTGCAAAAAGATTACTTAACTCTTAACTGTATACTCTATAAACTAAAGGACTTCAAAACGGTCATAACTTAGACTGAGTCTAAAACTTCTATAACACTCTAAATATATACAAAAATTCTAAAATAACATTACACAGACAGAAATACACATTTGTATCGAAACTCTGGGCTACACGTGTTTATTCCTTTTAGTGATATATGAGTACATAATAATAGTTTAACACAAGTAACATTTGTACTAAAATGCAAATAAAACCCTTTTTTTAGAGAAAATAAATACACGGATCTCGGGTAATACCCACGATGTGTAACAATTTCTTCCTGATTGTAATATTTAGTATATCATTGATATATAGATTTGACAGTTGGTATTGAGTAAAAACAATGCAGTGTAATGCGGAAGCCTGATTTGGCCTCATTAAAATCACGCAAGGTGACACTTAAAAACGTGAGTGTGTAAATCAGTGGAATGTACCATTGGTACATTTATTGAAAATTTAAATGTCTACGCTTTACTCAAATTTTCAGGACTTATTTACAAATATGTAAAATTCATTTTGAACTGACTTATTTTAGGTAAGACTTTCTATCTTTCTAAAGATAACTACATATACTAGTAATAAAACAAGATCTATCTTTAATAAACTGATGGTCAGCGCAATTTTGAGTATATGAAAGCGATTGATAAGTAGATTTTATTGCAGACTATGCATATCAAGATTAATCTTTATGCAGTCAAATGTAACAGGGTGATAAAAAGTGAGCACCTTGACCTGGACGCGAACACAGAGCCTTTCGCATACTGAGTTGTTGCGAATGCTCT
>JAFMSR010002225.1:0-24933 GCA_022818135.1 Saxidomus purpurata | reverse complement strand
CGAGATACCAGGCTCATTGTGCTCTTCAGAACTTAAAGAAATAAAGCGCTTAATTTGTATTTTGTGTCAGAATGGAATCTTTAGATATTTTAGGTTGTCATTTGGTCTGATTAAACAAATGAATTGTCGGCGAAATACGACCCCGAGAGAAATTGCGGATCAATCATATTCGCCTCCTAATGGACAAACTACAAATCTTTTGTAATTTGCTCATTTTAGTTGGATAGCATTTTGTGATAAATGGTTAAATGTGAGATTAATACTCTCGTCTGCATTATCTTCTTCTTAAGTTTTTGTTAGAACAGATATTTCAACATTACGTTGATGATCGTACTCTCAAAGCTCTTCTGCTTTACTCAAACTTAGTCGTAGTACTGAAACTTTTTGAGACTGCTCTCTAGATAGGAGAATCTCTGTTCACTCCTACAATACTTTCTTAGTTGAAGACTTAAACAATAATCACCATATTTCAATAGAAAGTCACTGTTGTTTTTAAGAAAAAATTCACTAAAAATAATCAGACCACCCTCTGAATGAAAACAGGTTCACTTAAAATCATTTTTAAAATGATTAATTTTGTTTTTATGAGAACAATAATTACAAATCTTTCTTCTCGAGATATGACAATAATTACGATTTCGACATTTATATGGCATTTTCAAAAGCAGCTTCAAGTTATTAAAACCACTTGAGAAATATTCACATTTTATAGTTATAGTTAATATATATTTTTCAAGAAAGATGGGTAATTTGGAATGTAAAAATGGTATTTTTTGGTGTTTGAGGAATCCTATCTCGGCTCATTATACTCCAAAATTGTAATTGGCATAATTGGTTTGTTATTCTTCAGCAATTGTATGGGTGCTAAAACTGCCTCATTATTTTCCTAAAGATTTATGGATACTGCTGCAAATGATAGTAATATACAGTCTCCCCACCCGCTAATGGTTCTCATTGTTGAGGATTTTTTTGTTGGAGATTGTTTTTTTTTTCAAACATGAGAAGAGGGAAGTGTAATAAAATGTGATTGATGAATGAAGAAATTCAGCTTACTGCATGGGAAAAGGAAATGTATTTCAAAATTAGTTTTGAAAAAAAAAAGAGGGTAATGTTGAAATGAAAAGATGCTTTGAAGTTACAGCTAGATCTTAATACATGTACAAGGTTTGTTTTTCAAATGCAAATGTTAGTGTATTCTTATGTCATATTGGTATTGATTTCTTTTCTTCTCTGGTTAAACAAGTTATTTTTCTGTTTTTCAGTTCCTTCTCATATGACATTACCAACAAGAATGTCACCCTTGACAACCTCTGCGTTCCAAGTGGACGTGAAGCACCACTCATCACCACCTTACACCACCTCGCCGTACCATTTGTCACCAGTGACACATTCCAGTCCCCTACCTTCGGACCACCATTCTACACCCTCTCCTCGTCATGACAGCTCTATGACCAGTCCATCAGGACATGCTCCACACACACCTTTGTGGCTAACAACTCCCAGGGATGCTAGGGAAACCAGAGATACTGCTACTAATGACCAAGATGGCCCACTTAATCTTTCAAAACCAAGAGACAACATGCCGAAAAGAGAGAAGAGCGAGGAGCGATACAGTTACTCTCATCACTATGACAGAACAGAAAAGGTGACAACACCCCCACCCGCTCACAGCAACCACCGTCTTAGTATCAGTACTACAGGCAGCAACAGTAGCAGCAACAATGTTACCACCAAGATCAGTTCACCACCAATACCATCAGCACCGCTAAAAATGTCAGCAACAGAAAATTCATCTCCACTGTTCCAGAGTGTCAGACCTCCGTTTCTGCCACCACAGTACAATCCATTCCTGGGTCTTGCCAGTCATCTGCCTGTCTCCGTCCTCAACAACAACTTCAGTGCTCACACCTACCTGATGAACGGTGGAAAGCTTCCTAGTATGGATTCTGATAAGGTAATAACAAAATATTGATAGACTGATAGCTTGTTAGTTGGGGAAAGTCTCAGCAGGTTTTACTCAAACCACCATTAAATATGTCACAGAAACTTTTTTACCATACAAGTATGAAAAAAAGGACAAATTCTTACACAAACGGTAACATTTTTGAGGTTATGAAATTAAAGAATTGTAAAGTTATCTTGTAGAGAATATTTATCAAAGTTCCCGTAAGTCACATAGTGTGACACTCATATAAACCATATAGTCAGTAGCTTCCAACACTTATTGCAGGAAAGTATGGTACATGAGGCATTGGCACGACAGTATGCCGCAGCACAGCACTCCGCACATGGACCCCCTGTATTTCCAGGCTTTGGACTGTCTATGTATCCCGGAGCATCCCATCTCTCACCTCACAGTATGGCTAAAGAACGCACTGAGCCACTAAGGGCAGATAACACCTCACCAAACTGTAAGTATGCCTTTAGGAGTTGTTTCCCTTACTGCAAGAAGGAAACAATCTAGTCTTTTTCATTTAATTCCAAATGTTACATTAAAGAGCAGTTCTGACATGAAGACTGTATCCTTGTAAATGCTTAGAATGAGAAACAACTCTAATTGTGTGATTTAAATAATACATTGTATGATTTCTTTTGATTAGACAATGTTACGGGAATAATGTTTTCAAATGAGACTTTATCAAGTTTGATTACCATGTACGGCTTCATTTGAAATGTTCTTCCATTCTTCTTCCAATCATTGCCTCCAAACATACTGGAAGATTCCATAATTTTTTATTTTTTATTTGAGGCAACTAATGTGTTACTAATATGCAATTTACGTCCTGTTTGAAAAAAAAACAAATGTGGCAGTTACAATATAACATCCCATCCAAACTAGGGTAAATTTGTAAATGTACTTTAGATTTTGACAGTAAAATATCTTGTCCTTTTTGAGAAGATACTTATCCAAGAATCACAACTAGATACTTTATCTGACTGTATTCTACAGTAGAGTAAAAAAACTTAAAAGTGGGCGGAGTGACGGTGGGCGGGAGGGTTCAATAGTAAAATGCTAGCAGCATTTTATTTAAGTAAATTGAAACAAGAGTCACTATCATTATAATTATCAGGAAATATATGCAATGGCGGCTACTACAGCTGTTGGTTTACTAATGGAACAGGATTTAAAAGATTGACAAGAAAGCTGAGTCAAGCACTTCTTAGCAGTCAAGTAATTCTTGTACTTGTGATCAATCTGGAGATATTTAGATACTGTTTTAATGTGTTTCCTTTGTTCTTGCAAAGGATTTTGTGATTGGATTTGACTGTAAATTTTTTTTAAGCATTTGCGTTCTGCCGATTATTAAATTGAGGGAATTTATCGGCAGGGGATCATTGAGATGTAAGAACTGAAAAGTGAAGACAGACTTTCAATTTGTTAAAACAAATTAAAAAGATTGTTATTACTTCACCACACAATATCTTATTGTTTTGTAATTGGGAAATTTAAATACAACCCAAACACCACATCATACAAACTGTGAATGAGCAAAACATAAAACAATTTCAAGAGTTTACACATGAATTATGTTATTTCCAGTGTTGTATTTAGTCGTAGAATGGTAATTATTAAAAACAGGATCCCATCCACATGTGTGTGAGGATACATTTTACATGATAAAAGCATTACTTTTTGCCTAGTTTGCGACATTTACTAGAATTGCTTTGATATACATTCAAAAATGTTCTCTTTCTTGCAGCTAAAATGTTTGGGGCCAAAATCATCCGAGCTCAGAAGGAGAAACAAGAGATGAATAAGCCACATATTAAACGACCGATGAACGCATTTATGGTGTGGGCACGTGAAGAACGAAGGAAAATACTCAAAGCATGTCCCGATATGCATAACTCAAACATCAGTAAAATATTAGGTTGGTACATTAGCCTTGTAGTTTGTACAGTAAAGAAATAAAAACTTCAGTTACAAGTACTGAGTAAAAAAAGTCTTTGCAATATGAGTAACTTCCTATGATGCATCATAGTTTGTTTTTATTATTTAAACACATTGAATATCTAGAGGATGTACCTAATATTTGATTACCAGGACCTCCGGCAAAAACTTGTCTTGCTGATAATCTCATTCAAACAAAGTCTTTTAAAGCATCATTGTCATCAATTTTAACCAAATAAACACATTTAATGAATGTAAATGGCATGTTTCAGGTGCCAAGTGGAAGGCAATGACCAATGGAGAGAAACAGCCGTACTATGAGGAACAGTCTCGTCTCAGCAAGCTCCACATGGAAAAACACCCCGACTACAGATACAGGTACGGTCACACTTCTAGTACAAAACATTCAGCTTTACAGCACTAAATTTTCTTTAAGAAAATTAATAATTTGTAATAAACCTAAAGTATGCAGCACTTTTTTTACTCCGTAGATTATATTGATCATTTGTCTAAACAATGTGAAAAAATTTCTTCACATATAAACTGGTAATTGCTTGTGATTTAGTATTTATACTTACTATGTTTTACAGACCTCGGCCCAAGAGGACATGTATTGTAGATGGGAAGAAACTTCGTATTTCTGAGTACAAGAATTTGATGCGTTCCAGAAGACAGGACATTCGTCGTGTGTGGTATGGAGATTCTGGGACCACATATGTGGAGGGATTGCTCAGTAAGTGCAATAGTTTGTTGTTTAATGTGTTCTTTTTTGTACCCTCCTGGCAGTTGCTTAAAAAATGATCTTGTTACTGCATATGCCATGATAATTTGGAAAGCATAGTTTTAATCAACAATTTTGAATTGAAATATTCAAAAATTTGAAAAAGTCTAACCATATGTACTTTTTTTTAGATAATGGCCAAGGTGTTCCAAGTTCTTCAAGTCCAGGGTACGATTCGTCACGGCTGATGTCCCCTTCAGAAATGGCATCAAATTTTAATCAGGAAAATGGCCACAACAGCAGGGAACATACAGCCAGTGGAAACAGTGATCATAGTGATGCAGAGGATGTTAATATGCTTGATCAGGATCATGTAGAAGCTGGTCTCCATAGTGACGAAGATAATCTTAGTGACGATCTTGACCAGGCAGATGATGCTAGTATGGATGCCTCATACAGTAACCATGGTAGCCTAAATGACTCTGATTTAGCCAATGGAAATGGACCAGAATTACAGCAAATCCCATCTTAGTTATAAAAACACTGAAAGACTTGGACAAAGTCCATTTAACAATAACTAGGCATGACAGCCAATAGTTGTGAGAAGGGTTGTGTGGTGCTAAAAGTTTAACATGCTAGTTGTGACAAATTAGACCGCTACTGAGGTGGTCAAACTACAGTAATGAACAAACTCAGTGAAGCATGGAGTTGGAGAGAAGATTAGAGGTACTTTGTTGATATAGACAACTGTCTGGTACTGTACCAGCATTGATCGGAGTACGATTGTGAAGTTTGGGGTTCCGACAAATAGCTGGTTGCTATTGTAGAATTGTATAGAATTGTTAAGAATTCACATATGTTCAGTTGTTAAGAATTTTGTTAGATTTGTGGCATTGATTGTATATTTTTTGTTACTTTAATATGTCTCAGAAAATATGTGTACAGTACTCCAGTAGGCATTGCTTATAGTAGAGAGTAGACAGGCTGTCCAGCCAGCTAACTCTGATCATATACATGTATATGAATGTTTTATGTTAAATGTGCTGTAGTGAACAAATGTTCTAACAAAATGAGATTGTTTTCTGTACTGGAAATCCACTATTGACTGTATCAAGAAATCCTGAAGGAGACTGGTATATAGATTTTTGTCATGTCAGGGAATAGTATTTATAAATATATGTATCACAGTCAGTCAATGCTTATATAACACAGTATGTATAGATGAGTCTGGCTGTGTGAAAACCAACATCTTGACCTTTGCAGTCATAGATTCAACCTGCTGTTAAATTTCTTGGATTCTCAGGGTGGAAAGGTGATCACTGCGGGTCTAGATCAGACTTTGTGATTCCAGGGGCTTGGCTGAGACCCACATCAAGATGCAAAGATCAAAGGTTGAGTTTTGTACAGCTGTGCTCCAATTATCCAGCAATTTTCAGTGTCGCTTTTCTTATCACCTTGTCTTTGAATGCCAACTAAAAACCTGTAGTCATTATATAAGTTGCCAACAAAATTGCATATATGCCAAAATTTCATACATGTTACATACATTTAATTTCACAAGATCTTATTTTCAGATTGTATGTTAGGTTACATCTGTAATAAGAAGTATGTGTTACATTATTTCAAGTGCCATTATTAATCATTCATGAACAATGTATATATACATGTACACTACCACAAAACGAGAATTCTACATGTAAAATATTTAGTGACTAAGATATTCTTTTTAAAAATATTTTTCTTCAGAAATTTATGTGTTGATGAAAGCAAAGATATAACAGTTGATCAGGGTCTGTTTTTATTATTTTTTTTTGCAGAATGAAACACAGGATTATTTTAACAGTCTTACTGTATCCCTAGAACAAGCAAAACAACAAGTCACATTTTTATTTACTAACCATCATTTGATTGGTTTAGGGATTAGGTTAAAAAGGTTTTGATTGGTTACAGTTTGTTATTTCTTGATACATTTCACTTTGTTTGATATTTAGCATCAAGGATGGTAGTCACTTTGAACCAGTTCTGTTTTGTAACATTGTAGAATCCTTAAAAAGTTAGAACATACACTTGAGACTGCAGTCGGCGCTTAGTGCTGAAGGACACTTCCCATAGCCATTACTGAAAAGTGCTTTCTATTTAACTAATAACTTAAAAAGTTCTTGTTTCGTGCAGTCTTAAGATTGAGATCTAGTTGTATTTTCAGTATTTTCTGTATTTTACAGTTTGAATCATCAGACAAAAAATTCAGTAGGAATATTATTGTAGAATGCAGATGTGAGTTTAAACTCTCTGAAATTGCATGGGAACTCTACACCATTGATTTAAACATTTATATGGTTTCCACTTTCAGCTTTTTTAACTTTAGTGCCATTAAACTAATGTGTTCACGTTTTATTTCTGAAACAAACGGAAAACATGGTACACTTGATATGCTCAATAGGTGATTGTGTTGTAAGCTAAGTGTTTTATGCAGTTTTTGTTTTTTATATTGCTGACAGACTTTCCAGCAGAAGTGCCATACCTGTGTGTGTAAAATTTATAGGAATGTGCTGTTAAATAAGTTTCTAGTCATAACTTTCAAAGCCATATAACCCTGTCCATCCCTGATTTCTAAAATGAACTTGTCCAGCTTTCATTTTGGACTGTACTAGTTACAATTTAAAGGGGGTCTGAAAACCAATTACCTGCTAAAAATGAGTGTAGATCAGGATCAGATTGTGTAGATAGATAGCCAGATCATGATCTACATGGTTGGAAATCAAGTTGTCTCTATCAGGGTGAAAGTACAGGAATGGTAAAGAATTAATTTTCAGTTAATCAATTCTTAAAAATAACATACACATTTTTTCAGTTTACTCTAAAGGAAATCCATCTTACAGTTGTATTAGAGATTTTTAGCATGTATATAAATATTCCAGCATTGAAATCCATCTACCACATGCTGTATATGTTGAACGTGTGAAAGTGTCAACGAGTCGCTTCCTTAACTCACTTTTTGCTTCAGAATACTCATATCAAACAACGACATTCTTAGCTACGAATTTAAAATTCAGAATTTTGTTGTACCTGTTAATGTCCTGACGATAGTAAACTCTGTTATTTTTTGTTGGCTTCTATAGCAACTAGGTAGAGAGACATTATTATACATGGCATGTTTCTTTATGATCTCATGGTTCAAATTGTTCAGTAAATGTTTTATGTGTATCTTTGAATTGGTAAGTGTGGCCTGGTGTAGGTCTCAGTACACTAAATTCTAGACTGATTCCAAGTTATCTGGAGAACTTTTTCAACACCTTTGTTGTTACATTGAAAACCAGACAATTGTACTAGATATATACCAGTTCACACTAATCTATCTACCCAATACTTTTTCTACTGGAGTTTTTGTGCATGGTCCGGTTCTATGATTAGGTTTACAGTTTGTTGCCAGTCTTCTTTAGAGTTTTATTTCAACTAGGATGTAAGCTTTTATCTCTGGCAATAATTTGGTTAATTTATTTTGTGTGGGTTTTAGATCAGTTTTCTCTTCAGGAAAATTCAAATTTTAACAAATTGCGATAAAAAGAAAGCCATACCTTTTTAAAAGAGCAGTGCCATTTTCCACAGTAAGTAAAACCTTAGACCAAGCCCAAGACTCAGTGTAGAGATATAGTTCTTGTGTTTATACACAAGACTTCAATCTGTTTCATACACGTTACACACCTTTGTGATACATGTGAACGATTTTTAATCGGGTAAAGTTAATTTTAGATTTAGATATATTTGATATTTTTAGATGAAATTTTTTTTTTTTTTTTTTTAGTGTAAAATGTCTCTTTAATGATGAATACAGTGAAATATATTAGAATATATATATATAGATATTAGATTGTATATGATTGGGATAACATGAGCTGTAACATATGCTAGAGTCAGTTAACACGTGTTGAAAAACTGAATATATTTCTTGCATTGAGTAGTAGAAGTCAACATGGTAATGGTTGTAAACATTTTGTTTTCAAAACTCATCAAAACATATTTAGCTTTAGTCATTTGTGATTTGGTAGAAAAACACTGGTTATTATTTAAAGAATGATTTCATGAAACAAGGCTCAATGAAAAGTTACCTTTGAACTGGTCAAAGCATCAATTGGTTATGTGTAGTAGTCAAGATTTTAAGATTCAAATACTCAGTAAAAGAAATATATTCTAGTTTAGGGACAGCACATTTGAACGTATCCATGACAAATTTACCCATAATGCCTCTGCTTCTAGTCTGCCTGTATTTTCAACAGCTGTTTTGTAGCAATTTGTGTGACTAGCATTTAAATGCATTTAATGTAACAAACAATGTTTTCAGTTTGTCCGTAGCCATTTATGTATTTCTGTTAGCAAATCCTAGCCACTTCTGTTTAAAATGTAAAAAAAACATGTCCCTTGATACTGTAGAAATAAGGTCTCATATATTTTAGAAAAATCAAATGGTCAATATGACCACATGCTGATCCAAGCCTTTGCATATATACATGTATGTTCAACTGTACATTGTACTGAAAATTCATTAGGACAAGAACTGTTTCTTCACAGATGCAGTTAGCAAAAATTGTCAACTTGATAGAAAAAATCTTGTGCCTGAAATTTTCACTTTGCCAGTACCTCAGAAATCCACTGTCATTTGTATAATGTGGTCACAGGATAAAAACTTTGTTTATTTTTTTGTTTATTTTCTATTTGTTTAGACTCTATATAACAGTTTAGCTGCAGCTGCTGATGTTAAATATTCTATTGTTACTTATCAGTTATAGAAATATGTCTATTAAAATACTGACTTAAGTACTTGCATTGTCTTCTTGTCTATAAATGGTTTGAAAATATCAACGGTTACTTTAGAAGCCAGTCAGGCTTCCAGTTTATGTGTTGTAGAGAACAGGGTGTTGTTAGATGGAAACAAAAAGATGGTATATAAAAGTTTTAATAACTATATCTTCAGTGAAAGGTGCAATCCAGCAATATTTTTGTGCTAGTAAAATTAAAGCACTAGCAAGATTGAGATATTTCCACAGACAGCTTAACATGAAGAACTTTCCGATGTTAACTGAAATGAAGCGCTACAATGTACATTGCAGGCACCTAGTAGCGCCTGTTTGCATGACAAACCATTAGCACATAACTGAACTATATTTTGAGACTGGACGATAAAACAAATATTAAAACAAATAAATTTGTATCAACTTCTTGAAAAACATACTAAAACTGTGAGTGTGATGGTTTCAACTGGTAATGGCGAAGATACTATGATTGAATTAGATCACTAAATTGATGAAAGTTTCATCAGATAACATAGAAAAATTAGAAAAATGTGTCCAAAAAGATATGCCAGTAAGAAAGGACCTCAAAAATAAACACAATTTATTACACTACAGCTGTACTGTTCTAGAAAAGAGAGTGTGACACAGAAGAAACCCATATCTACTAGATTCAAATGAAAGCTGCTTTCAGTTATTCAATCAGTCATGAGGAAAGAGTCAAACCTCAATTAATGAAGTACCAGTATGGATCGACCTAAACATCAGGGGCTACTCATGAGTTAAGTTTAAGAGTGAGCAGACCAAAAAACTCTTAAGTTATTGTCTTGAAAATATTTACAATGCAACAGCCACTGTGACCATGACTTTGAGTGACTTCAAAATCAATAGGGGTCATCTAGGTCAAGTAATAGAAGGCAATATTTAAAACTCTGGCTGCCAGTGTGCATGTACTTGCACCTGTATACAGCCCATGCAAACAATGCTTTAAAACAAACCAGTCATCTGCTGATGACCCAGTGAGCTTGACCTCAACAATACAGAGCACACGATCATTTGGAAGTGTGTCTTTAAGATGCCCACTTTGTAAATGTCCTGTTGTACCTACATGGAAGTTCTAACGATACCTTAATTTCAAATGATTTTCTTAAAAACCTGACCAGAATGAGGAATCAAACAACACCCAACCTCCTTTCCTACAATTTTGTCTGTTGGGGATCCTTGGCGCACACCTACTGCGCTTTATACAGTTGCAAACAGCACCCACATTGCATACAGCTGACTAGGAGCATGCGCATGGTGAGTGAATACATACTTAGGTGGTCTCTAAATATAGGTCTATGGCAGCAGGTAGTCCCGTCACAGCTGTTGACCTTGACCTCATAACAAGCTTTTGCCCATCATCCTATATGAGGATGTCTGTAAGAGGCCCACCACGTAGAAGTCCTAAAGTAATTATAATTATGAACATAGAAAGATACCATCAGATCACATAGTTTTCTTAAAAACCTGACTCGAATTAGGAACCATTACACCCCTGACTCATTCTCCTATATTGTTGGCAGATGACTACACGAAGCCTCGAGCCTAACTAATCAACGGGTCCATGGCCAAGCCTACATATTCATTTCAAATGATTTTCTTCAAATCTTTAATGGAATTAACAAAGAACACACAAACCCCTTCACCTACACTGCAGGCAGCTGAATACACCCAGGATTCTTGCTGAGTCTCCAGTACCATCTGTGAGTCTCAGACCATACAGACGTTCACCTACTGCGCTCACTCGTTGTACTAGAAAGTTAACAGTTTTTGTATGGAGGACAGAAGCCTTGAGTTTGTATTTCACAGGACTGGTGCGCTGGTAAAGTAAACCACCTTATAAAACTGAAATTCTGTTGAAACATGACTTTTAAGCCCAACACAAAGAAACAAACAATGATATATACAATGTACCAGAAAGTACAATGTATTTCACCATTCTTTGGAGTAGCCATTATGAATGTAAATATGTCTGTTTATGTCTTGATTGAAATAAAAATACAAGATCTAGTAGGCATTTGACACAGTCAGTAGAGAGGGTCTAATTATAGATGACACATGGAAAATATTGTCTAATTTTAGATGCCCATAAAAGTTTGCATACAGCATCCGCAGCCCTCCAAGTCGCAAAAAAGTGAAGCAGGGATGAGCGCTGGCACCAATACTCTCATCAATGGTCACAGATGCCTTTTGAGATGATGATCCAGGCGTCCTCATCATGCCTTTTGAGATGATGATCCAGGCGTCCTCATCATGCCTTTTGAGATGATGATCCAGGCGTCCTCATCATGCCTTTTGAGATGATGATCCAGGCGTCCTCATCATGCCTTTTGGGATAATGGACAGATTAACTCTGACCTGTTACAATTCTGGTCTCACCATCAGAAAAAAACAACAAGAGGGCCAAGATGGCCCTATATCGCTCACCTGAGACCTACTTATGACAACATGTGACCAAACTTAAATCGTTTACTATATATCATAAACACAAACATTCTGTTTGGCATTGACAAGACAAACCTGCTGGCAAATTTACATGATTGTCACCTATATGGCATACACAGGATTTTTAACTAGGTGACCTAATTTTGACCTCAGATGACTCTTATTCAAACTCTACCTAAATTTCATCAATACAATGATACTGACTAAGTTTCACGAAAGTACAATGAACATGGTTTTTCTATGATTTGACCTGGTGACCTAGTTTATGACCTCACATGACCCTGTTTCGTAACTGATCTAGAAATCATGAAGGCAAACATACTGTACAAGTCTCATGACTCTGAGACAGAAACTGTGGCCTCTAGACCGTTAACAAGGTTTTTCTTAGATTTGACCTGGTGACCTAATTTTTCAACTCATGTGACCTAGTTTCGAAACTGATGTACATAGAGATCATCAAGACAAACACTCTCAACAAGTCTCATCTGTTTCGAATAGAACATTTGGCATTTACAGTGTTAACAAGGTTTTTCTTTGATTGGCCTAGTGACCTAGTTTTGGATCCAACATGACCCAGTTTCAATTATGACATAGAGGTCATCAAGACAAACAATCTGACCAAGTTTTGTGAATTTCGAACGGAAAATGTGGCCTCTACAGTGTAAAAAGGGTTTTTCTTTGATCTGGTCTGTTGACCTAGTTTTTAAAGCCACATAACCCAGTTTCAAAATAGATTTAGAAATCATCAAAATAAACATTCAGACAAAGTCCCAAGAATTTTGAACAGAAAATGTGGCCTCTAGAGTGATAAAAGGGTTTTTCGTAGATTTGACCTGGTGACCTAGTTTTTGACCCCATATGACCCAGTTTCGAAGCTGGCCTTGAGATCATTCAGACAAACATTCTGACAAAGTCTCATGATTCTGATACAGAAACTGTGGCCTCTAGGTTTTTAAAAGTTTTGACATGGTGACCTAATTTTTCAACTCATGTGACCTAGTTTCAAAACTGACCTAAAGATCATCAAGACCAACACTCTCACCAAGTGTCATCAGTTTCGAATAGAACATAATGCCATCTACAGTGTTAACAAAGTTTTTCTTTGATCTGGTCTAGTGACCTTGGTTTTTGACCCAACATGACCCAGTTTCAAAATGGACCTAGAAATCATCAAGATAGACATTCTGACAAAGTCTTATTACTTTCGGACTAAAAATGTCCTATACTGTTAACAAGGTACACTATTGCAATTTTTGTTACATCAGGGGCAGTAACTCAAGGAAGTACTGGTCCGATCTGGCCCACAATCGAACTCATCCGAGAACTTGTTATGATTGCTAATAAATGTAGTGTATAGAGTGTAAACAATATGAAATATTGCAGTTTTTGTTACATCAGGGGCAATAACTCAAGAAGCACCGGTCCGATATGGCCCATAATCGAACTCAATCGAGAACTTGTGGCCAAACACATTCCATCCACATTTGGTTCTGATTGCGTAAGAAATGTACTGTACAGAGTGTAAACAAGTGAAATATTGCAATTTTTGTTACATCAGGGGCAATAACTCTGAAAGTACTGCTCCGAATTGGCCAATAATCGAACTCATTCGAGAACTTGTAGCCATACACATTATATACAAGTTTGAATAAGATTGCTTCAGGATTGCGAGTGTAAACAAACTAAATGTGAACGGACGGACGGACGCCGGACATCCAACGATCCTAAAAGCTCACATTCAGCACTTCGTGCTCTGGTGAGCTAAAAAGGGAAGAAAAGGAAAACCGTGCAGTGATATGCCAACCTTCTGAAACCGCAAATCACGATCAAAGACACATTTCTGCAGGTAGTTAACAAGTTTACCTACCTTGGTAGCACCCTTTCAAGACACGTCCACATTTACGTCGAGGTACAGTAAATGCCAGAACTGTCAAAGCAAGTTTTAGAAGGTCTATCAAGCTGTTATAATAACAATATTTCTCTATGCCTGTGAGACATGGAAGTCAACATGTTCGGCAACTAAAACATTTTCACACAACGTGTCTCCGCAGATGATTTCACACCAAATAACAAGAAAATGTCATTGATACAGGCGTGTTGCGACGGGCAAAATTCCCAACAATACACACGCTGCTTAGACCAGTCATGCCGACAATATGAAACAGAAACAGTTCTCTACGGTGAGTTTGCTTCAGGGAAAAGGACAGTCGGCGGTTACAAAGACACACTGAAAGTGACTCTTTAAGGGATAGGCAGTGTCACCAGATCATGCGAAGAACTGTCATCAGCAAAGGTAAAAACTAAAAAGTCATCGCAAGAGACATGCACTTGTATGGACACAGTCAATGGTATAACGGAATTTAAGGTATTCAGTGATTATCGACGTACAACACTATATAGGTCTGCCATGATAAAATTCAAGAAATACTTGCATTTGGTTGTTGTACAGTTCCGGATCAAAAGTCTTTCAAGGCCACATATAAAACAGGGTCCGTATATGGACCCTGTATAAAATCACGATTTTAATAATTTTCTTGAGCTCTTTCTAAATTACAAGTTATGAAGTTTTTACTGATATAAATCATATAGAATATTGTACTCTGGGAATGAGTTTGCGTGTTTACATTTTAACGAAGTCATTATTCAAACACAGATTTATAAATTTTGAAGCTAATCCTAGTTTGTAGACTGTTAATTCAAAAACCGCATTATATCAAACAAAAAATTTAGGAATAAAAACGAAGAAACTTAGAGTTATTCCACCTTTATTGGGGTTCAATACCTTGAAAGGCTACTTGTAAAAGTTGTAATTGTGATAATTGGACTTTAGGATTGACTTTATCCGGATAGATAGATTTGCATATGAGTTAATAATATGAAGCCTTACGAAATCAATTACAATCACATGTCTTTCTTTACCAATTTAAAGGCTGTCATGGACTGTGTGTAGTTTATAGAAGACTGAGTTGAGTTTCACAACTGTATTTGGATCTGAAGCCAGGCTGGTTCATGATATTAGAGAACTCTTATTACTAGCCTTTGATTCTGGGCCTACATTGCACTCTTCATCTACATTGAGGTTTACGAATCTTCGTTACTAGTCTACTGACTGTTTCGAGATAACGAAAAAAAATCACTTTGAGATCGTTACAATCTAATGCATTGGGTTATTCGTCAGTTAGCTCGCTATAGTCGCTGAGCTAGCTCACTAGATTCAGCTGTTCCTTTTAAGTTGTAGCATCTATATAATAGTGGTAATTTTATTCAGAAACACAGTCCTGCCTATTGTGCATTTAAAATGTTTTACTTAAATTACTAAAAGATAATATACTATTCACTAAGTGGGGCAATAACATTTTTCTAAACCACGGACACATAAATATAGATTTGAAGACATCAATGTACCGCAGTTTTGATAAATTCCGAAACTTAAACTTCAACATTCCCGCCAAGGGCTTTTTCGGAAAGGTTACTCGAGTAACTCGAGTAAGCTTCAATGTAAGCTTTGCGCCTGCGTTTAATCTCTGATCTACCAAACCCATGTAACCCCTGGGTGACCATTAGTTGACCAGAATACATTCTGTTCTTACTCGAGTAACCCGAGTTCCTTATTCCAAAATGCCCAATGTATTCTGGTCAACTCATGGGCAACTGGGAGTTACATGGGTTGAGTAGATCAGAGATTAAGCGCATGCTCAAAGGTTACTCGAGTTATTCAATTGAGTAAAATTACCGAAAAAGCCCCAAGCATGCGCAGTGAGCGCGATCATTGGAACGCTTTTTGTTCACGTTTTAGCGTTTACAATATCCTGATCACACAACATTTAGAACTTTTCGTAAAAATCTTTCATAATGGCATTTAATTACTTTGTGACAGCACACAAACCTACAGCTGTTAATGCCTGCGTCACTGGTAAATTGTTGGAGTATTTGATTTATCCGAAATGTTTTGTTAAAAAACAAAATATTTATGATATGCTTTTTATGTTAACATTTTTTTGTTGGAGGCAGATTTAAAGTTTTGGATCAGCTTCATTTGGACACTTTACCATAATCGTTGACATATATGTACATTGGCAGCTTCCTAAAATTGATAAAACGATACTGGGAAAAAAGTTACCAATACTTGTCGGCAGTCCATGATAAAATTGATATCGTGCACATGGTCATAGACTTTAATTATAAAAAAGAGAAATGCAATATTTTATTTGATACAAAGTCCATGTATCTTTTTAGCTCGATTTTTCGAAGAAAACGGGAGCTATCTTACTCGCCTCGGCATGCAATGTCCACATTGGTGTCACACAAGGCTTCGATAATTTGGTCAGCTCAATCAGACCGGGCCGAGTCTCTGACGTTATTGATGTTACAAATGATGTTACCCCACTTGCTGCGGCAATACAGCGGGAGTTACTCTGACACCTGTTTAATGATGCTGTTTTACAGTGATGTCATGCTCAAAATACACGATCTTATTTTTCAAAATTCATTTTATCACGTTTCAAGTTGATTTACGCACACATTGGAAGGAAAAACAAGCAACTAATGTCTGCTGAGTTCAGCCAAATTCATCGAGAAAATATTTACAGTAGACACAAAATCCCTTGGTCATAATCCTCTTGGTTCAAAAATGGCATAGTAGTTATAATCCCCTTAATGGATTGTAAATGTCTACAGTTGCACCATGCGACGTGTAGTAATAAAAGCTGGTCTTAGAAGGTCTTGGAAATGATCCGTGTAATAATTAGCCATGAAAATATTTTTGCATAATTTTTTATTTTTTAATACAAGACCATTCGTGACTTTAGAAAAGAGCCTGCAAAAATACCGGTGGATGATTGGTAACCAGTCAACTCGTACCTAAGTCAACTCGTACCTTAGTCATCTCGTACCCAAATTGGTCAACTCGTACCTGATTTTGTTTTCGAAAAAGTCAACTCGTACCTTAACATTTTTTATTCAGTATCTTTCAGATAAATATAAATTTATCAATCATCATTAAATTTTTTCATTGAAATACGTTATTTTGCTCTTATTTTGCAAAATCGTATCAGAAAGTGGTAGAAATAAAAAGAATGTTTTGAAAAAAGTCAACTCGTACCCTACGTTATCATTCATTTGAAGTGTTACTAAAATAATAAATAACGGGACTTTCGAAAATTGTTTTATTTTCATCATGTAAATGACAAAAATATGTTTATTTCAGTTCAACTTAGCTTCTTTAGGACAAAACAGGCCCTCGAACATCGAATTTAGGTTTGTAGACACGCTCATGAAATTAGTTAATTTGCTTCCTGTTTTATTTGTGTACCGATTTATGTACAAAAAATTTCTGTGTGAATTTATTTATCAAGGCGATGGAATTTCAGACCAAGTGACAGTAACAATTAACTAAATTTTGAGGAGACTACAATATTGACTATTGAGCACTATAACACAGATTTCAATAAAATAATGATAAATTCAAACCTTTGATTACACATCAGTACCTTTTGTTCCTGGTTGAAAATATAAGTTTTGAGACAAAAGGTACGAGTTGACTACAAAGGGTACGAGTTGACCAATTCAGGTACGAGATGACTAAGGTACGAGTTGACTTAGGTACGAGTTGACCCGGAAGCGGATGATTTACGTCTGGAAAAAGTAGGTCTACCACATATATTTTCGTCGAATTTGAATAAAGTACATTTACAAATTGTGTTCTTAAATTTATTTTCTAAAACTGAACAACTTTTTTCAAAATAATTCAAAATAATGAATGAAAGTGAACACCTACTTTCAAAATAATTCAAAGTAATTATACCCCCAAAACGAAGTTTAGGGGGGTATATAGGAGTCACCCGGTGGTTGGTCGGTCGGTCGGTCGGTTGGTCGGTCGGGTCGGTCGGTCGGTCGGTCGGTCGGTCGGTCGGTCGGGGGGGTCTGTTGCATTTTCCTTGTCCGAGCATAACTTGAAAACTACTAGTTGGAATTCAATACAACTTCATACAATGGTCAAGCACATTGAGAGGAAGTGCAGTGCACAAGAACTATAACTCCATCTTGACTAATTACAGAGTTATTGCCCTTTGTTACTTTTCCTTGTCCGGAGCATAACTTGAAAACTACTGGTTGGAATTCAATACAACTTCATACAATGGTCAAGCACATTGAGAGGAAGTGCAGTGCACAAGAACTATAACTCCATCTTGACTAATTACAGAGTTATTGCCCTTTGTTACTTTTCCTTGTCCGGAGCATAACTTGAAAACTACTGGTTGGAATTCAATACAACTTCATACAATGATCAAGCACACTCAGAGGAAGTGCAGTGTACAAGAACTATAACTCTATCTTGAGTATTTACAGAGTTATTGCCCTTTGTTAGTTTTCCTTGTCCGAAGCATAACTTGAAAACTACTTGTTGGAATTCAATACAACTTCATATAATGGTCAAGCACATTGAGAGGAAGTGCAGTGCACAAGAACTATAACTCCATCTTGACTAATTACAGAGTTATTGCCCTTTGTTACTTTTCCTTGTCCGGAGCATAACTTGAAAACTACTAGTTGGAATTCAATACAACTTCATACAATGATCAAGCACACTCAGAGGAAGTGCAGTGTACAAGAAGTATAACTCTATCTTGAGTATTTACCGAGTTATTGCCCTTTGTTACTTTTCCTTGTCCGAAGCATAACTTGAAAACTACTAGTTGGAATTCAGTACAACCTCATACAATGGTCAAGAGCACACTCAGAGGAAGTGCAGTGTACAAGAAGTATAACTCTATCTTGAGTATTTACCGAGTTATTGCCCTTTGTTACTTTTCCTTGTCCGAAGCATAACTTGAAAACTACTAGTTGGAATTCAGTACAACCTCATACAATGGTCAAGTACATTTAGAGGAAGTGCAGTGCACAGGAACCATAACCCCATCTTGACTCATTACAGAGTTATTACCCTTTGTTACTTTTCCTTGTCCGGAGCATAACTTGAAAACTTCTGGTTGGAATTCAATACAACTTCATACAATGGTCAAGCACAGTGAGAGGGAGTGCAGTGCACAGTAACCATAACTCCATCTTGACTAATTACAGGGTTATTGCCCTTTGTTACTTTTCCCTGTCTGGAGCATTTTTCGAAAACTACAAGTTGGAATTCAATACAACTTCATACAATGGTCAAGCACAATGAGAGGAACTGCTGAGAACAATATCTCTTTTTAGTTTGTTTGCAAGGTATTATGTTACTACGAACTTCTTCAGTTTATAAAGCAATCCTTTTGGGGGTATTAATCACATTTAGTGATAGCTCTAGTTAAAGACCGATTCTTCATTTATAAGGGGAGTCCCGAGTTAATGAAACATAATCGTTACAATAACCAACAAAGCAATCATGGATCGGTCTTTTCCAAGTGGGTAGGCTAGCTGCAAACAAAGTATTGCCAGAGGCATTTGGCTTTGTCCTCTGATTACCAACCGATTAACAAAGTGACAGTCGGATTATCTGACTCATGTATTGCTATTCCTATGGGCAAAAAACAGACATGTAGGTGTTGACAGAAGCCTGTGTATTGTGATTTTCAAATCATTTACGGACCGAAAATGTATAAATTCTCTAACCGATTTAGAGTTGCTTTTCTGACTTGTGAATCAGTTTTTGAAGTAAAAATTCGGTCCACAACCGAAAAAACCAAGATTATAAAAGCCCTTGTGTCACACCTTGGTTATGGTAGTTAAATACATTGAATAGGAGTAAAATCCACTTATCTGACAATATCACTTAGTTTTCGTTGGGTGGTGAAAAATCCCTGTTTTTTCATGAATGTTAAACACATAAAATCGAAGATTATCGAAGCCCTGGTGTCACACCTTGGTTAAGTTTTTCGTACCACCCCACTTTATTTAAAAACCATGAGAGGTATTGCTTTGAAACTTACCATACTTATTTACCATCATAACCTCCATCAACAGTACATAACTCTGTCAAGGTTTTTGTCAGAGTTATGGATCTTTTTTTACTTAAAAAGTGCATTGAGCTTGGTTAAGTTTTTCTTACCACCCCACTTTATTTCAAAGATACTGCTTTGAAACTAACCATACTTATTTACCATCATTACTTCTATCCACAGACAAGAGTACATAACTCTGCAGTGGTTTTTGTCCAGTAGAGCTAAAAACTGTCACATTTTCTCTGTTTCAGGAAATTTCACATCAAATGATGATTTGAATTTAATAATAGCCAAAAACACACGCCTTGAAATATATGTAGTTACACCCGAAGGATTAAGGCCTGTGAAAGAAGTGGGTATCTATGGACGCATTGCGGTGTTGGAGCTGTACAGGCCACCAGTTAGTGATGATTTTAATTTTTATGTATACTCTTTAGTTCTAATCCATTTTACATACCTTAGAACTGTTGCTACAATTAAAGTTAATCTTTCTCTTTTATTATTGGATGTAATGAAATAAATTACGAATGTTGCTGTTTCATTAATTTAAGTTGCAGTATTAAATATGAATCCTGAATCTATCTAGATAAATATAAAATCTAGATCACAATAGAATGAAATATGTTGATTGATATAAATATGTGTAAAAAAAAACCCTGTAAAATTCATTTATACATGTTATGAACAGGGAGAGATGAAAGACTTGATGTTCATCCTAACCACCAAGTACAATGCTATGATCTTAGAGTGTCAACATGACGGCGAGTGTATTGAGATCATTACCAGAGCACATGGAAATGTTCAGGTCAGCTTTGTAAACATACCTTCATTCTTCAAGAGTAGTATGTGAATCTTTAGTTTGAAGAGTTACATCTTTCATTGTCAGTGTCATATTACAACATAATGGACAATTTGAACTTCCTGCATGAATTCTTCAATTTTGAAGTTAAAGTGAATACTTTGCCAGTATAAAGTATTATCATACAGGGTATTACCTGTTACAGTTGTAAATTTTGCTAGAATGTTATCATTGCTGGTTGAATTATATATGCATGAAAGTAGAAACCGTGTGTAACTTACAGGATCGTATTGGTCGACCCTCAGAGACAGGCATTATTGGTATTATAGACCCGTTGTGTCGTATGATTGGTTTGAGGTTGTATGATGGTTTATTTAAAGTGATACCCTTAGACAGAGATAACAAGGAACTCAAGGCCTTCAATGTCAGGTATAGTATCAGTACACATTATATTGGAAACACTATGTAGATCAGCACATTCAGCAGGGCAGTGGATAGTTTTCCCCATCTTGGACAAGATGTGTGTCCTTGCACAACAACCTACATGTACAGTTGTTCATTTAGTGTAAATAGTGATTAAAGTTTTCAGTTTTTCTATATGGTACTTAAGAAATAATAAATGCCTCCCTGTATTTTATCGTTGAATAAAATATAGTCAGGAATTTGGATGCGTAGTAATTCAATCACGAGTGCGTAGCACGAGTGATTTAATTTTTCGCATCCAAATGACTGACTATATTTTATTCAAACAAAAAAATAAAGGGAACAATTTATTATTTCGATTTAACACTTACGTTATTTTCTATGAAAACTAACCGAACTTTATTTTATGCGTAGTAGCATATCATTGTAACCTTAAAACGCCAGATACTGATTGGATGAGGTTGTTTACATCGTCACATCGTTACGTCATTTAAGGCACGTCGTCCTTGGAAAAACGTGCTGTATTTTATCGTTAAATAAAATACAGGCTTTTCCCTATATGCTTATATAGGAAAAGCAGCCGCTTGTGTTAGAATAACTAGTAAATCTATGACTTCTATGTAAGTTTTATGTATCGTAAGTCAAATGTGGATCAGTTTTTTATAATCATCTCAAAGGCTATTATCATTAAATATGGTATGTTTCCTTTACGATTACACTTTTATTAGACATTTATTTAATGGGTTTAAATTCAATAAAATTACATTTAGTTGTTTTTAAAGAAGTTGATGTGCTATGAGTGCAGGTAGTTACATTGTACATTTCAGGTTAGAGGAGCTAACAGTGATTGACATCAGGTTCCTTCATGACTGTACCACACCTACCATTATACTTGTTCATCAGGTCAGTTTTATCACACATATCATAGTTGAAGGTCATGTAAATCTATCATATTTTGTGTCACTAGGATACTAGAATCACAAGTAAAGCAGATTCTGTAAATGTTTTTTGCAGTGTTTTGTTTCTTGCTCCATAGTTGTCACATGAAAATTAGGAGATAAAAGTTTTTCTTGAAATAACAGACTTTTTCAAGAAGGTGGCTGATCTTATGTTGGTAAACTATATTATGATGAAATTATATTACTTGAGTTGAGATGTAACTTTATTGGTTTATAGGACCAGCATGGTCGACATGTGAAGACTTACGAGATATCATTACGTGATAAAGATCTTAGTAAAGGTCCGTGGAAACAGGACAATGTCGAGACTGAAGCTTGCATTCTTATAGCAGGTAATAATCATGAGTTTGTGTGTGCTTGATTTATGTAATATACTGGAAGATCCATTTGAAGTTTAAACTCTGTTAACATTTAAAACATGTATGACTGTATAATGGCTTTATACTTTTGTGATATCAGTTGTTTAAGCCAGTGCCTGCTTTTCACTTCGGAGTTAGGTTCGATTTTTAGCTCACCTGAGCTGGCTCAGGGTGAGCTATTAGGATCGATGAATGTCCGTCGTCCGTCGGACGTCGTCCGTCCACATTTAGTTCGTTAACACTCTAGTGGTCACATTTTTCTCAGTTGTCACGAAACTTGGTCAGGATGTTTGTCCCAGTAATTACTCGTAAGAGGTTCGAATATGGGTCATCTGGGGTCAAAAACTAGGTCACAGAGCCCACCAAAATAGAAAAATCTTGTTAAGGCTCTAGAGGCTACTGTTTCAGTCCAAATATCCTGGCAATTTGTCAGAAAGGTTGTTTCTATGATTTCTAGCTCAAAGTTTTATAATATGGGTCACCTGGGGTCAAAAACTAGGTCACACAGCCCAAATATGGAAAAACCTTGTTAACACTCTAGAGGTAACATTTTCAGCCCAAATATCCTGGAAATTTGTCAGAAAGGTTGTTACGTTGATTTCTAGCCCAAGTTCGAATATGGGTCATCTGGGGTCAAAAACTAGGTCACAGCCCAAATATGGAAAAACCTTGTTAACACTCTAGATGTTACATTTTCAGCCCAGATATCCTTGAAATTTGTCAGAAAGTGCAGATCATGATCAGACAGCAAAATAATGAAAGTGCAGATCATGATCAGACAGCTAAATTATGAAGATGGCAGATCATGATCAGACAGCTAAATAATGCATAGCAAACAGTGCAGATCATGATCAGACAGCAAAAAATAAAAAGCTGACAGTGCAGATCATGACCAGCCAACATACAATGAATAGCTTACAGTGCAGATCATGATCAGACAGCAAAAAAAATGAATAGCCAACAGTGCAGATCATGATCAGACAGCAAAATAATGAGGCCTAGAGCTTAGATATTCAGCATGTGGCAATAATTGACTCTGTACCAAGATTGTTCAAATCCTGACCTCAGGGTCAAAATTAACCTGCCGAAGAGTCCATTTTGATGTTTGCATAGGCTCTATTAAGAGGATATCATGAGCCAAAGGTAAAAATTGTATCCTTTCTGCTATTAATAACCTTTTTATTTTTGCCAATGGTAGACAGGTGAGCGATACAGGGCCATCATGGCCCTCTTGTTTTCTAATATCTTGTGTAAATATAAGAACATATTCTGTTTATGTAATACATGCTATTAATAGTGCCAGTGCTTGGTAAATTCTGAAATCTACCATGTTGACTGGGTGGGCAGATCCTCCCCTTCTTGTCTCATACTTGAGTTTCATATATATATATACATAAACCAAGTGAAACCAAACTCACATAATCAATTTCATTCAGTTTATTGATCGTGTATGACTGAAAAGGCTGCAGCAAGCTATTATATTGGCACATTTATTTGCTAGGTGCTAAAACACAGACACACTGTCATCATTGTTCATTAAGTTTACATTTGAACTTCTGGAGCCTTTTATTGCAGAAACAGTTGATGCAAGTGTTTAAAAAACAACATGCATCTTGTTCAAATAAACCATGATGAAACTTTGTTATGTGATACTTATAACTTCAGTACCAACACCATTTGGAGGAGCATTGATTGTGGGCCAAGAATCCATCACATACCACAAAGGAGATCAGTTTATACCCATAGCTCCACCTGCCATCAAGGTAGTCTTAATATTTGTTACATATTATTGACCCTTCAAACCTAACTTGAAAAAATATTACTTTCAGACAGAAGGATAGAGCATATGAATTAAACAGTCCAATCTTGGAAGGACTGTAATGTAATGCTAGCAATATAACTATAAAAGGACTGTCATCAGGCAGCCATGCTTAGTTTATAGTTATAGTGGCTTAGATTGCTTCTATTCATGTTTTCACTATTAAAGGGCCTCTGGTTTTTTGTTTGTTTCAAGTCTGTGTGAAGATGGAAAAAATATTTTAAACTTACAACAGAAACTTAACAATTACATTCTCAGCTGAAACATTGCAGTTAGGGAATTACTGAAATTTATAGATTTTTCATTTGTATTAAGTTTTACGATGTGAATTCAGTTTGAAAAAATATCTCACATACTGTCTGGTGTGTAACATTTTAAACTGTTGTGTGGTAAGATGTGTGCAAAGTAAGCAGCATCAGTATAATTATGTGACAGATTAGGACATTGTTCCGTCAGAGATGTACTGTACAATATAAGTAGGTAATGTATTGCAAAGAAGAACATGGATTTTAAAGTTGTTTTTATACATTTCGGCTGTGGGATTGTAAAAGATTTGTCTCCACACTGTCTTCACTTTGAAGCAGTAGATCTAATTGATACCAGTCCTAATCATAGAAATGGAAAGTACAATTCTACTTCTACATTGACTGTAGATAAGTTTATTTGGTTGTGTTTTCAGCAAAGTACAATAACATGTTGTGGGAAGGTTGATGCCAATGGTCAGAGATACCTTCTCGGTGACATGAATGGTAGATT
>JAFMSR010002224.1:0-24840 GCA_022818135.1 Saxidomus purpurata | reverse complement strand
TATGAGATAGTTTCTGTCATGAACACGCTGTTCAGAGCGATATATCCGTCCCCGAGGGTAACTGTTTTGCCAGGATTAAGGCAAATTACCATAGATGATGGATACTTTCATCTGAACTAAATGTCTCGTGATAGAAACTTTTCCTTGCATACCACCTTGCACTTCAAAATAGATTTCTAAGTGCAAACTGAACAAAATAATGCATTATGATACAAAAACAAATGATATTCAGATGCTGCGTTTGAGAAAGTGACGTCACATTGTTTATAACCTTACTTCATAACTACTTCATGAGAGTCATCTTACACCTGGAAGTGTGAGATGAGGTAAAAAATTGCAAATATCTTAATCTGGTGCGCCAGAAAATTCATACATTAATGTAGGTAGAGTTATGGGTCTTGTTTATTCCACTTTCACTATAAGTTGTCCTCTCTATTCAAAAGTCAAATTTCAATGTATTATCTTCAATAGTGACTGACATAAAATTGCCCAAAAAATATTAATGCAAGAGTTTTCCTATTCTGCACTGACCTACATTGTTGTCAATTTTCCAAGAAAATCTTTCCAAAAGACCCAATGCTATAGTCAATAAAGATAAAGCAAGGCAGACAAAACAAGTGCCATGCCTAGGCAGACTGAGGTACTTATAAGCAGACAATTATATACAAACAATAACATACAGTGTCAAAGGCCAGCAATGCTTTCTTCAGTATATCTGGCAAATTTCCGTCGGCATCAAGTCGGGGATACTGAAAACATCAAGAATAAGACTGTTGCGGAACATTTATTATTTATAAACATATTTAAAACAAAAATCATACAAGGTTTTAAATGAAATATGCTGACAAAAAAATCCTATCATAATTTATTGAAGGGTCAGAACTCTACATGATGCACTAAAACATGACAACAATATACACATAATAACACATGTAAATGCTGTATGCAACATTTCAATACAATCCCTACAGTGGTATCATGTCTGTAGCAGTGACCATAAAGACTTATGACATACGGAGAAATATTATACATTTTTAACCACAGGAAGATGAAATGGCTCTAGCATTTTGTAAATATTAGAGCATGCAAGAAATCAGAAATTGTATTTTTCAATGCCTAAACCTGAAATATCAAACATTTGTAGAAACAGTTTCATATAGAATCTGCTAATTTGAATAAACATGTATATACTGGTTGTAAGAATTACCTCTCCATTCATGTAGAAGTTCAATGAAGCTGACTCGGAGGAGTTTGAGACCCTGGTTCCCAGCAATCTAATACACTGTTTTATGTTGGCAATAGGTGAGAGGCCACAAGTCTCCTTGAACTCTGCTAGAGCTGCCTGTACACTGTCCCTCAAATCTGTACCATCTCTTAATGGCTGTATTGCAATCTGAAATAAGCAAAATGTGCTGGAGCCATGGTCTGAAGTTTCGAAGCCAGTTAAATGAGCTTTCAATGAACTAGTAAACTGTCGCCACTTTTCTAAAGTGACTTTGACTGTTTGGGAAATTGGTCTGGCCATTCTGTCAATGATTTAATGATGAAAGTTAAGACATTCTGACTATAAATGTGGTAATTAAGTTTAATCAAGTCTGAACAGTGCTCAAAGCAATATTTATCTAGATTTACTTTTGTTGTTAAATGCCAATGTCGACAGTATTTCAGTTATATACAGGTGGTAAGTTTACCCAGCCATTGTTACTGTGGAGGACCCGTACCAGTCTTCAACCTTCCACAAACAAACTGTCACATAAAGAGTCAGGGCAGTAGCAGGGCTCAAACCTATGACCCTCAATCAGTGAGACATTTAGTGGTTCAAGGTCAATCATCTTAACCACTTAACCATGGACAAACCTTTTTCAACAGAGATCTACCAAACATATAATATAGTACAAATTATCTGACAGCATTTCAGTTCAATAACGTGCTAATACAATTTCCTACAGATATATGTAATGCTCTTTTACCTTTTTGGTTACATTACCTTAGAGGACTATCATTTTATTGGTTACATTACCTTAGAGGACTATCATTTTATTGGTTACATTACCTTAGAGGATTATCATTTTATTGGTTACATTACCTTAGGGACTATCACTTATAAACTATTTCTTGTCTATTCAGCCTTAATTTATCCCTAGGAATTTTTCTCTATAATTTGTGAGTGAATATTGTCAGCGCCTTGTGTAATTGGCTGCCAGGAATTATTCTTGAGCATTTGATGTACAGTTAATCTATCTATTACTTTTTCTTCTACTTCAAGATTGTTGTCTGTTTTCTTTTCATATGCATGTAATATGGAAAACGAAATTTTGATTCTGATTTGATTCTTATTATCTATAAAGAAAGTTGACTTAGACTACAGAATAACAAGATAGCTAGGCTGGTCCTGCTTTGCTCACCTGGATAAACAGATAACATGGGTGTACAGCTGTGTTTATATAAACTATTTCTGACAGGACCAAACAGTCTACAATAATATGTTACCAATAGACTTCCATTTTATTCTCCAAAAGGCCAATACTTTAACCAATATCAGAATTTACCAAAAAACATGACAAAGTTGATAAAGTGTTCATTAAATTGTATTACTTTTTGTCTGCATGACTTTATCTGTTACCCAAGATAAGTTAGACTTAATTCAAACTCGCATCCCAAATACAAGTCAAGCGCCTTAACCACTAGACCACTGATCCGCTTTCAAAAGGGACCAATTAAAATTATGGTTTAGGTCATTTCCCCCTCAATAGAATGACAAGAAAATGTAACTTCTTGTTCTACATTAACCTTATTCAATGATATTATATATTAAATGAAGTCTCCTGTGTTAAACTATTACTATTTGTCTATAAAACTGAACATTTACAAAAAACTAAAATGATTGAGAAATCTTTTTATTTTGAACTTTCAGATGACTATATACCACAAGTAAAAAGATTATAATATATCTGACATTGTGTCCAGTATTTCGTCTATTTCCTTCACGTCACTGACTGTGTAACAGTCTAGACATTCTTAATTTCTAAACATCAATATCATTAACTGGATAGTAATCCATAACAAATATTCCCTGCCGTTCTGTCAGTCTACGTTTAATCTCTGTCGTCATAAATCCCTCAATTACTTGTCTAATGACTTCTCTACCAGAAAATGTTGGCCTTATTGAACCATGTGTTCATCACAGTTAAAATACAGCTCCATTATATAAGATTGATTTCACAACAGTTCCTACAGGACTAAATAACAAAATGTATGAGGAGATTGATGGACTCCTGAATTGATGCATACATAGACAAGTGTACTCAAGTAATACTTGAAATGTCAGATTATTTTGTTAATTGTGGTATAGCAAACAGAAATTTACTTAACATTATTAACTAGAGATATCACTGTTTAGATTAAATACCCCTGCTATAGTGCTTTGTCACAGACAGTAATAGTTGGTTATGGTGGTATGTCACAGGAACAAGTTTAAAAGGGCATTACAATGAACTCTGCAACACCTTACTGGATACACATAAACACTGTGTCTTTCATGATCTACTACTGATGGTGATTATGTGTACACACATTCATTACAATCCGTTTAAAACTGAAGAAGGAGTTTGCTCCATACTCTGCACATGCCACATGAAATCTAAACAAAAGAAATATCTGAGTTTAAAGGGGCATAACTCTGCAACATCTTGATGGATATACACTAAAATTGAGTCATGCAAATCTACTATTCATGGCAATAATGTGTACAGACTACGTATGGCAGACGCTGGACACCGAGCAATCCTAATAGCTCACCCTGGCACTCTGTGTCATTTGAGCTAAAAACTGAAGGAGGATCTGGCTCTACAAGCTACCTACTTCATTTTGTGGGGGAATTATGTCTCATGAATTTTACACTGCAGTTAACTCAAATGTCTTTAAATATTACTTAACGGTAACTGAAAATACAACCCTAATATTTTCCACAATTTTGTTTTTAACTTGATGTGTAATATTTCTGTCTGAAAAGGGCAATGACCTCCTACACTTACAAATCTATAGAATTCACAGCACTCAGAGAGCAGAGCTTCAGTATTTAAGGACGTACTGGAGAAATTGAACAGTATACTCATTATTCTGTATTTGTCATACTATTCCATGACATTTGCTACAAATGTAAACTGGTATACAGTCGAAATATGTTATGCAAACCGAGAGTTGTGATAAATTTTATTCCTTAGTACATGACATCTGCTAGCAATTCTTCTCAATTTCCTGATAAAACCCAGGGCTTCCTGGCACTGAAGTGTCTTAATATCTCTCACTGGAAATAACAACCAAGATTTTATCAGTAAAATTAAGACAAAATGCCAACCATACCAGGACTGCTAATCAATGTAAAAACTGACAAAGCCAGCAATATTCTCCTCATGAATCTGCTAGAGATGGGACAACTACTGTAAATCCGGCAATGAGTTTGAGCAACTGAAAGGAAACCAAATTTACTATAGAAGTTCTTCTTTCAATGGGAACTGACAAAACCAATCATGACACAACTTCCACTAGTTTCTGCTCATCCAAACAAATTTAAGGTTAAAAAAAGCCCTTCCATGAGAGTTTCAGGTAAAACAAATCCCAGCCAACAATACTGCCATGGAAGACATAACCTATCTTGCAGCTTTTACAGATTGGCCAAAACCCATCTTGTGATAACTTGAATAACATATAGGACAACTTTTCTTGATGGTTTTGGTACATCTGAACCCCGTTCCTCAATATTTTCAAATTTGATACTTATTTCTCCTGTACTGTATACAGATAGGGCTTGTTCTATGTTTGGACGAATTTGCTATCATCATGCTTTCAAGCAGGACATACTTTGACTTCTACAGATAGGAAAATACCTGACACATCACTGCCTGACCACCTATGAATATTACAAGAGGCATTTCATCAGGAAGGATCCTGTCCAATTACAATACCTAGACAAAGTTAATAAGTCTGGGTAAAGTCAAAACAGTCAAATAACCACAACTGTTCAAAACTGAAATTCAATAACTTCCTCCAAAACATTTAAGTCGGGTGTTTCTAAGATTACTAGATGAATATTTACGTACAAAAAAAGTCAATTGACTATATCATTGAATTCCAGTAAGTTTGTGATGAGATTGGACTGTTGCTATGACAACCCTGCACTCTTACACTTACCTTGAACGTTTCATCAATACTCTTTACTCCTATTGCTTTCATACTTGTATAATCTCTTTTTCTCTTTGTCTTCTTGACTGACATTCCACGCTTATGACCCTTCTGAAAAACAGAAAACACATTTTATATAAACAGAATATTTAACTGTGTGTTAACATCTAGGTTTGTATCTTTTCAAGCTGGCTTCCAGCATTGGATCACACAAGTGGTAGAGCCTGCTTGGAACTACTTGTATGATGTCACAGAATTTGTCCAATCCTTTAAATTCTCACAGTTTCACGCCAGCTTCAACCATATCCGTGTCATTTTTCTGACTTGAAATCACTGTAGCCTCTCATTGACTGAAGGTCATGGTTTAAAGCCCTGCTACTGACCATGTCTCTGTATGTCAGAATTCTTGACAGTTTCTTACAGAGGATAGGGTTCTAGTACATGTCCGTCCAAGACAGATGGTTAGGAAAACCATGAGTACCTATTCAATTTTTCAGACAACCTTATAAGATTCACAGTGCCACTGGAAAAAGATATGAAACTTAAATTCCAAACCTACAAATAATTTGTACATAATGCCATTCTGTGTCTGACACTTGAAAATATATGTTTAGTAGATAAAATGATGTAAAACTTTACCCCTCCTCCACGTTTGTTGGTAATTGCTACATGAACAAACAGACAGCAGTTCTCTATCATGTCACCAGTGTTAGACAGTAGTCTCACATGACGATACCCTGAAATATACCAACATCAAAGTCAAACCTTCACATGTGTACATCAACTGCTGTATCTCTGTAGAATCCAAGTGTAATTCTACGTCCAGACATGATTTACTAAATAAGATTTAAATTTCTTGCTTGTTTCCCCTGAACACTTCAGTTAAGTATCAAAGTCATCCTGTTTGTGGCTATGGTACTGAGATAAAGGCAACATGTGAGATTGCCTTCTGAATTTTGATCAAATTCAGTGAGCTGGAAAAGTTCAGACAAGAGTTATCTAACCCGATTGTCTGATTCCCCTGATAACTTTTACCAAAGTTCCAATCAATCCAACAAAGTGTTACTGAGATGTGTGCATGACAGTAGACAGCATGCAAAACTTAAACCAGAACTGTACGTCAAACAAGGGTTATTATTCAATATGAATTCAGTCAAGGGGTTATCTAACTTGATGGTTTGATACCTATAAGCACTGTGACAAGTTTCAGCTCACTACATATGGTTTCTGACTATGCGTATGATAGTGGTATGCATGAAAAGTTTAATCAAGCTGCAATAGGACACTGACAATTGTGTGAATGCAACAGTTTTCCTTTTCCTTCCAACAGTCAAGCTAAATACTGACATATTCCAAACATGTATCTTTGATAACATCCAAAGCTTTTAGAAAATATGGACAATATGAACAAATGGCTGTAAAGCTACCAACAAGTAATAACGATGAAATTAACTTTGCATCAAGAAAATGAGAACTTCTTAGATGTAGAATCTATACAAAATTTTCTAATAAAAGTTAGCAGGGATATCCCACTGGGCAGAATATATACAAATGAACTGAATGGTGAAGTGATTCTAAAAACCCTTATCTTTACACTAACAGAATAACAGACAAATAACCGTAGGCACTGCTCAGATGGTATACCTGTTTATCTGCACTTGGCACCAACTTACCAAACCTATTAAGCAAGCACCTGCTCTGAAAGGCCAGTTTCTATATCACAGGTCACAGAATTGACTGCACGACTTACCTGTCTGCATACACTCAAAGGGAATAGTAAACTGTCCTATGAACTCATCACCAATGTAGTCGTCGTCCAGAACAGAAAACCTGACCAATGCTAGCTCTGGAAGGTTTATTTGGAATTCGAAACTCTCATCAAATATTGGGTTATAACCTACAAAAACAGTAAAAAACAAGAAAGCTAATTAGATTGTTGTTAATGTAAGTATGTTGCCTTTTAAAGTATATTTTGTAAGCACACTAAATTCTAACAAGGCAGTCTAAAATACAGCTATATTACACACAGCATGAATGAATGTTAAAAGGATCACCACTGACCCCTAAGATAAACTTGACATTAAGCAAGGATGGTTGGAACATAGGTTCTGCATGTTGTCTCAATGAGATGAATATTTGATCAAAGTTTCACAACAGCAGGGCCATAAGTGACAACTGGGACATAACTGTTGGAATTGTAACACTTAAAGCCCCATCAAAATGTTGTAATTAATTTTAAAGTGTTGACTGTTATTTCTGATAAATCTGCTTTTGTATATATGAATGTAAACAGAATTAGTTTTGTTGCAGTTTTTTTTTCAGCCTTAGAGAAAACAATTTTAGAGTTTAAACAAAAACACAAATAAACCGCAAGATTCAAACTGTGGCTATTACAATAACAGCTGCTGGCAATCAAAAAGAACAATAAAATAATCTAACAAGTTGCATTTTTTGTAGCCATACAACATTTTCTCACATGTTTCTTTACGTAACAATGTGTGCTCTGTATCTGCACATGTTGCAATCATAAAAAATCTTCCCCAGTAAATATACTGGGAGTGATGGAAAATACAACATTTACAGCACATTAAAGCCTGTTTGTATCAACTATTTGCAAAACCTAATTTCCACAAGTTCTTCTTCAATAATTGTTCGAAACCCAAGAGGATCATAATGGCCCTATACCTCTCACCTGACTTCCACTACAGCTTCTGGTTTCATTGAACATATTACACAGAGCACCTTTAAAGGACAAATCCATAGTATGTTTTCCTAACTTCCATGAAGTTGTTTTAGAGGAGATGATGTTTGAACCGAATAATGAACAACAGTACAGTATATGTAATCAGTCATAATAACACTACACATTATACCCAGGGGAGCTTAGTCATCTTACTCCAACAAAACAAAGCTATTTGCCCTTTAGGAATATTTTTCATCTGTACATTCTCCGAAAACAATGTGCCAAACAGAAATTATTTGTCTGTTTTCAATATTATAGAAAAATCAAAATACAGTGAAACTTGTCTATTCCGACACCTTTGAGAGGTTAAAATAGTGTCAGATAAAGCAGCCTGAGGGAATCAGTTAAAACAAGTTCATTTCTTGACTGTGAATACTGGAATTGGGACTAAGACATAGTGTTTGGCTAGACAGCTTGTCATTGTAACCATGTGTCAGATAAAGAAGGTTTCACTGTATTTGCATTTTTCCCTTTATGTTATTCAGAGGAACATGCCTTCATTATCAAAATAGCTTAACCCTACAGGTAGCATAGTGGCCATCCATTAAATAATTTACTGTAATTTTCCAAAATTTCTACAACATTGACATTTTGCATTGGAATTTATCTCATGGTTATTCATACTACATGTATTTGCATAGAAAAAATGTGAAATACACAGTGGTCATCTCAATTGAACAGACACCTGCCTTAAGTGGCTGATAGTGATGTATCGACGTTGGGATATTCTTATGATGTACTAGACAGTCATATATATACGTCCCTTGACATTCTGCTTGTTCCAGGTTAGACTGTATTACAAAATGTCATTGTATCAAAAATGTGTCCTTATAATTAATCTGACATACACTACATTGTCAAGTACCTACACTGGTATGTCTGAATGATCAGAAGAGAATACCAGATTTCTACTTGCACAATTCACTTAATTATAAAACCTTCCAGCAACTATAATAACTAGTACAACTACCCTATAATCAACTGTAAAACAGGCTAACAACAAAGCACAGTATTATGCAGAACATTGGAAGTATTTTGATTAGCAACATCCAAACTTCTTTATTTGGGTTCAACCTCAATTTTTTCACATGTTACACATAGGAAATATATCACCTAGCTTGTACAAAATACCAAAAGAAAGTTTAGTAAGATTTTTACAGAATGGCAATTTGATACAAAAGATGTCTGTGTTGACCAATGCTTGTCTTAGAACTCAAATAATAAAGTTAGAAATACATGTATAGTCCAATTCCGAGCACTTAGTCTTAAATGTACATTTAGCTTATTGTAAAACAACAGTAAAAACCGAGGAAAAAATAGAGGTTGTAGCTCAAGGCTCAAATTCATGCTATATTAGTTTTCTGATCATATGTTTTTTACTATGACAAAGCGTTTGCAAGGAGTAGAAACATTACATTGTATAACAAGCATGTTTGATAGATTGCTAGAGGTTTTTGTGTTCCCCAGAATAGCAAATCAATTTTATCTCATCAATTAGTGTACCGAGGACAAATGTGCTACACTTAATTTTCTCAAATTATCTTGTTTATTTACGCATAATGAACCACAGCTTAGATAAACATCAAACGTAATTATACAAGGCTACACAAACGTGTGTATTAGTGCTATGTCCTAGTGCTATGTCCTAGTGCTATGTCCTGTGTGTAAGTATTAGATTTGCATAATTATCCTTCAGACAGCCGTCATATTTTACATGACCAGCAGACACACCCATGTTTTTGTAAACATTGCTCATGATGTCACACTCAGATGTTTCCCAAGCGTAAGTAAAGAAGTTAAGCATTAAAACAAAAGTAAGATTTTCATTGGTCCATCTACAGAGGTCAAGCACAAGGGTCTCCATGTCTATAAACATGTGCATGGGCGTTTTTCAATGGGATGTCAATTTTAAGCCTTCTCTACAGATGTCAATACACCTGGGTTTAAGCACGTCTGTCTGATAAGTAAAATTGTGTCCAAGGTCACTTTAAATGTTTTGTATAAATGTCAGCATTTACCTCAAACACCCGATCTTTTAGTATTTAGGATCTTTCAGCACAGACTAAATTCATACAGACAAAACAAGTTCTGTACGATAACAATTGATTCTATTGAAGGCCAAACATGTCTTGAATATCATCCTACATTTATTAAGTTGACAAAAGGATATAAAGGCTTTATACAACAGAATGTGATGCTGTTTTTTGCTTTTCCTGGCAAAGTTTAAGTAGCTGGTTTAAACATAAACCAGATCCAGAAGACAAATCTCAATATTAGTATTTGAAATTTAACCACAGCCAGGAAAACCTGAAGCAATCATTGGTCACAGGTGGTCATTACTTATAGATATATCTACTATAAATTAATAATGTTTCCATTTTCATCCAGCCATTTTTATTGACTGGATAACCTTTATTGCAGTATTTCAGACATTTCTGACTGCTTTAAGTAGCTCTTCAGAATACAATATAGTACCAAAGTAAATACATTTGTAAAGAATTTCGTGAAACTACAACTAGACTTGTTTTTATCAGTAGATCAAAAGCTGCTATATGTCTGTACAGTCCTGCTGGTTCCGTTACTACTCTCTTTGTTGACAATGCCTGTTTACCCCTCCCCCCACCCCTTTGCACTGCTTTATCAGTTGTTGTTGTTTTATTGCAGTTTTAGCTTGTTATTGTACTCACCATTGTGAGGTACAGTTTTAGTTCTCTCCTCCGCACAGTCTGCTGGAATACCAAATATCTCTATGGTAACATATGGATCTGTTACATCGCCTCTTGCCCCAGAACCTTTCGGTTTGGGAAAATACTGCCCACTTATAATCTGCAAAGAAACAAAAAAGAATTCAATTTTCGTTTGTGAGAGAATTAGCTGTGATGGCATGCTTGGTTACAATTCATTGTTGCCGCTCTTTTAATGAGTGTAATAAAGGCTCATTACCCCGCGTTTTAATGCAATTTAATTGCAGTCATTTGAAATGAGATTTGCACCAGCATCTTGACTATGCACAATCTTAAAGAAAAGTTCAAGGAACAATAGAACTAATGCAGTAAGGCTTAAAGCAAAGATAAAAAAATTCATTTTGCAAGTTTTAAGATCCTGTTGGGAGACATTTGATACCTTAATATGTAGAATCTGTGGCGAGACTCCTGGAATGACTTCTTTAGTATTAGCACTGAAATATGCAATCTCCTCCCTCATAATGGCAGGCTTTAACACATAGCCACACCCACCATTCTTGTTATACCACCCATTATAGAGATCCATCATCAAACCAGGTGTCTGGTAATTTAATGCCACTGGAAAGAAAGATCAATAGAAACAACTTTATTTAAAATTCTCTCAAATATGTTTAAAGGATAACTAAATATTTGCATAAAAACAGAAAACCTACACTTTAAACACAAGATGTCATTAAATCTGTAATAATCTAAATATCCTGCTTGTTAATTCCAATGCCAAAGAAAACTCCTAATAGCACTATAATATTATGTAACTTATAACCAAATATAAACATATTTAGGTGTACATGTTTATGTATATCCAACTACAGTAAAACTTTGATAACTCTAAGTGGCAAGGGCACAAGCAAAATGTTTGAGTTACTGAAGGTCTGGAGTCATCCGAGTTCTGTTTAAGTTCTATACAGTTTACAAAGGAATATCTCTCCTACTATGGGTGTATTAATAAAGTTCATTTCTCGAGCTTTCAAGGCTAGTAACATTGTCACAGTTCTTAAATATGCACCCGTTTCATTAACTATGTACCTTTAACTATGCTGCATTTATTTGATGGAAAATAGTTTTCTTTTCTAATATTTTGACATACACGTTTATTTCTGGTACAGGTTACTCTTATAATCCAACATTCTTGAAATTTCTAAAGAAAATGTATTAAAACGTCACCTGTAATACCTGTTTCAAAATGTCATTTCTGAATTTTAGTCAGTAGCAAAAATAAGCTGGCTTTTGACCTACTTTTTGGACCAATCAAATGTCACGAATGGAATCAAATTTGTAAAACACCCTCTTGACCACATAATCACTTCCCTGATACATTTACCTGTTTCGAGTTAAGCGCCACTTAGGGGCTGGCCTATACATGTAATCAAACATGAGGATGTATGGGGTCATGTTTACAGTATAAATTGTTTGCTTGTTTTATGAAAGAAATGCTATAAGGTATGAAAGACTGACTGCAGGTGGGAATTGGAATATCCGGCTCTTCGGCATCTAATTTTATTTTTTGTTTATGAATTGACCTGGTGTCCTTGTTTTTGAACTCTCAAAACCAAGTGTTTCAAACTTGGCTTAGAGCTCATCATACAATACATTCTGACTAATATTTAAGATAATTGGGTATAAAATGTGGCTTCTAGAGTTTTTTCTATGATTTGAGCAAATGACCAAATTCTTGACCCCATGTCTCCATATATGGACCCCAATGACCCAAATATGAAACCTCACCAGAGTCCATCAAGACATTCTGATAAATTTTCATCATGACTGGGTACAAATGTACTTTCTAGAATGTTCACAAGGTTTTTCTATGGTTTGACCCAGTGACCTAGTTTTTGACCCCATGTGACCCAGTTTTGAACTTGGCCTAGAGATTATCAAGACAAATGTTCTCATCAGTTTTTATAATGATTGGGACCACAGGTGTTCCTTGAGTAATTGAATCAGTTGCACTTGTTATCCATGGTGATGTGTAGCTAAACATAAAGGAAAAATGGATGGAACTGTCGAGAGATCTCATATTATCACCAGTCTTTGAGTTACTGATGCTTGAGTTATCGAAGTTTTACTATATGCTAACACCCTGTGCTATGCCATGTCAGTAAGTTCGTAAGGATATTTTCTATACATTATGTTTAATAATGTGGTATGTCTATATGTGCATACATCACATTTTATACCATCTGAATATATCACCACTGAGAGTAGACTACATTTGAACAGAAACTATTTTGCAAAAATAGCTAGCTTAAAGTTAATCAACAAAATCCTGTCTGATGAAACAGATCAATCTAATGCAGTAATGACGTCCCGTACCCATCTGGCATCCACAGTTCCATAAATCCTGTGGATTGTAGTTACTAGAATCCACCCGCATTCCATTGGGATATATTCGAGACAGAAATGTTTTATTATGATTTACAAACTCCTCTGGACAAGATATTGCAAGCTTCAACGCGTGAGACTCGCTAAATGAACACATCTGCCAATATTGCTCTGAAAATCAAGGCAAAAGATCCATCTTCATAAATAGAAAATATTTCTTATGGAAGACCTAATGTAAAAATCGGTCAGCTTATCTCTGTGAAGAATGAATAAATGAATAAATTTCTATCATAATATACAAAGCCACCTGTCTGAAACAGTCAATATTAGAGTTACAAAAAACAAACAAAATAACACTGGCACAAAAGCATTCTTTTGATCTCATATACATTACTGTTTGAATTTAACTGCAATGGAAGCCTTAAACACACTGAGTTACAGAACAGTCTTCGAATTTAGAAGAAAATACTATAGCCTTCAAAAATGATGCTAACAATTTTCAACAGAATAAAAGCTGTTTTACAACACACTGCAAAACAAGTTCAGTGTGTCAAGGCTCTCTGCACCTCAATTGGTATCAGAGACATTAAGCAGCACGTTTACATGAGAATTACTGCAGAATGGAATAGTTTTACTTATAATACTGAACATTTAACAGCATGTTCACTTCTTACGGTTTTGAACAGAGATCTGGAAGTCCTCAAATCTTGTAGAAACACAGTAGTTCACTAAATCAGACAATTCTCTAGCAAGTTTATGTTTCTTTACAGCACCATCCTGAAAAAGAGATCAAAATAACTCTGTGTGTGTAATTATGAGCAATGTAGAAAGAAGGCTTGAAGATCAATCCATACTATGATAACAGATTACAACAAATGTTAAAACACATTTTACACATGGTTAGTCACTGTCCATCCACTAAAGCAATTAAACTAAGGACTGTAATAACCAAAAGTTTTGTAGCTTTCATATTTCAGACTGCCATGTCATGTGACCAAAGTCAGGTTGAGGACGACATGAGGTTAGTACCGTATCAGGTTGAGGACAACATGAGGTAAGTACCATATCAGGTTGAGGACGACATGAGGTAAGTACCGTATCGGGTTGAGGACAACATGAGGTAAGTACCATATCAGGTTGAGGACGACATGAGGTTAGTACCTTATCAGGTTGAGGACGACATGAGGTAAGTACAGTATCAGGTTGAGGACAATTCATTGAGGACGACATGAGGTAAGTACCATATCAGGTTGAGGACAACATGAGGTAAGTACCGTATCAGGTTGAGGACAACATGAGGTTATTACCTTATCAGGTTGAGGACAACATGAGGTAGTACCGTATCAGGTTGAGGACAACATGAGGTAAGTACCTTATCAGGTTGAGGACGACATGAGGTAAGTACCATTTCAGGTTGAGGACAACATGAGGTTAGTACCTTATCAGGTTGAGGACGACATGAGGTAAGTACCGTATCAGGTTGAGGACAACATGAGGTTAGTACCTTATCAGGTTGAGGACGACATGAGGTAAGTACCTTATCAGGTTGAGGACAACATGAGGTTAGTACCGTATCAGGTTGAGGACGACATGAGGTAAGTACCGTATCAGGTTGAGGACGACATGAGGTTAGTACCATATCAGGTTGAGGACGACATGAGGTAAGTACCATATCAGGTTGAGGACGACATGAGGTAAGTACCGTATCAGGTTGAGGACAACATGAGGTTATTACCTTATCAGGTTGAGGACGACATGAGGTAAGTACCGTATCAGGTTGAGGACAACATGAGGTAAGTACCTTATCAGGTTGAGGACGACATGAGGTAAGTACCATTTCAGGTTGAGGACAACATGAGGTTAGTACCTTATCAGGTTGAGGACTACATGAGGTTAGTACCTTATCAGGTTGAGGACTACAACAAACAAATTCTGATCAAGGAAGATTTTACAACAATTATTACAATGTGTCATGTACAAGACTATTACTTAATTTTGTGTAATGCTGACACAACACCATCAACTGTTACATGTACTCATAACTTTACAATTATGTGAAATTAGCTTGATCTAGGATGCGGCCAGTGCAGGGCTATTTCAGACACAAATACACTGTCGATAAATACACAAAAATCAACATATGCATAGTGCAAGAAATGCACAAACTCTTCTCTCAACTTAAACAATTTCCTTACATGCAGTAGTATCTGATTATCCCTGTCAGCCAGTGGCAGATTGAGAGAAACAATGTCATGCTAGCTTGATTCACAGAAACAACTTGAGTATAATTCTACAGGCTTATCTGGGACAAGGTTCTTGTATTGAGGTGTTATTACACATGTATTGTTTGACTATCATTACATCCATGGAAACAGCAGTTTCCTGTAAAAACTTACAAAAGACCAATTTATAGAGTTGTAGCATTTCACAATTTTCTCTCATAGCCAGAAAGTGACAGAATTACATCCCATGCAATAAACCAATTCCAGAAATTCCCTGCCTGGTATCTGAAGCAATTATTGTGAACATAATCGGCCTGAAATAGCTTATATATTGCATAAGAGCAATGTGTGTGATTATATATGAGAAAATAAAACAGAATTAAGCTGTGCCCTGTACACCGAGATATTATTTGTGTTGAAAACTTTCTTGTATAAAGTATTTAGAATGCGATAAATGAATGGTGGAATTTCACTAGATTTCTAGTGTCAGTTAACTGTAACATTGCGGCAGAAATCTGTCTTTGTAAATACCATTATGGAACAGCCTTAACTTAAAGGCTGGGGAAAAATAGTTCATTTTAGAAATTTAGATGGGTAAGGGAAAGTTAGTTACAGTAAACTCCGTATATATCGACTCCGGATATAACCAACAGATTTTTGGGCCCGATTTTTTCCCTTCTTTGTTTAATGTAAAAATATACGGTTATATCGTACTCCGGTTATAAGGAATCTTCGGATATAAGGAACACTATTTTCTGGCCCAACAATGCAAAATGTATAGTAAAGTAATCGTATATATCAAACTGCAAATATGTCCCGAAAAGTTAAAAAAATCTGTTGATTTTGCATTTTTCTTTTGCCATCTGCATTGTATTTTATAGCACAATTGTAGCTATTATTCATAAAAGTAAATCATTACAAATGTGTTACGTTTTGGTAAACTAGTTAAATGAGAGTACAAACATAATTGCTAAGACAATATTCAAGTGATAATATTTTACGTTAATAATTTTGAGCGTTTCTAGCATGCAGACCGGATGAACTCCCATTTTGGGAAAAATACCTTGTAAAATACATCAAATTATGGCAAGTCAGCGAAAATCAGCTTTCTTCAATTGTATTTGTTTAAGAATTGCCAATGAAAACATGAACTGTCTTTTTTATGTTTTATAAATGCTTGCAATTATTTTACATAGATTTACGGGTATAGAAAAGGATACATGTAACAGTTATATATCTTTATAACGCCGCAAAAGGAGGTAGGAAAATCAAAAGTTGATGGTTTGGATTTTATTACATTTGACTGTAAAAATACTTGTTTGATATATGTTTTAGTTTGATATATATAAATCGTATATAAGGTACTTGTTCGATATATGGATATAAGGAACTCCGGATATAAGGAACAAATTTGATAGGTCCCGATGAGTTCGTTATAAGCGGAGTTTACTGTACTGTAAAAAGTGTTTGCAAACTCACAGTATGTGAATGATCAAACATCATGAACAAAAACAGTCTAGCAAAATAACTAAGGGGAAATTCAGGGAAGATTATACTGCTGACAGAATTCAAAAGTCTAATTATTGCTTTGAATGCTTTCAGCTTTCAAGTTCTATTTCTGCACTGCAAAACCTTTGACCTTCAACTGCAAATTCCATGCACATTTGTAGTTTGTACAAAGTCCATAATGACTTGCAGCAAAATGACAAGGCTTTTTACATATCTTAGTCACAGACAGATATATCAACCTTTGAGAACTGATTTACCTTTTTGTTGTTTTTCTTCTTCTCTGACTCAGCACCCTCATCTTCGTCTGTAACATCACCTTCATCAATTGTTATTGCTGCTGGCAATTTCTTACCCTGAAACATAACATCATTAAACATTATACATATAAATGTAAGCCCTTGACGCTTAGCTATTTAACTTGTGATATCGGTTAACCCTGCAACACAATATCCACCACGTACAAATATTCTATCAATTTTCAAGACTATAATTATGGTATTAAATAATTTACAAAGGTTCCCTATCCTGCAACCCCTTTTCTATCTTGTATCCAGTAGATCCAGTCTGAATCCAAACAAGAAAGTTTCCAGAAGACTCAGAATAATTCTAACAGTTTTCCCCCTTTTAAATCAATCACTCCATGTCTCCTTTAATAACCCAGTCTTACTCCCAAACAGCACTTCTGGAGGATCTAATTAAAATTCTGATCTCAGGAGTGTAAATGAGGCAAATGTTCACAAACGGAAAGTCACTGTATCTCCTTAATCAACTGCTAGAACTGTGGTCAAATTTATCATACAACACTCAACAACAGTGCCAAACTGTCTTTTGCACCAAGGTAGATTGAGCGGTAGTTAAAGTAATTATTTAGTAAAATTGTTATTCATGCTGGGAGAAATTATTTATCAAATATTTGGAATTAAAGGGCCATTAAATTTTGTAAAACATTCCAGCAATTATGTAGCTGGGATATTGTGCCTTTAAACATTTCAACTAAGCTTTGAACGTAAACTAGGTAAGTGGGATGGGTGGAGACTGCATGGTGGCTGCTGGTGGAGACTGCATGGAAACTGCATTAGTTAGAGAGCAGACAATGCCAATTTTATCAATTTTGAAAAATTCAAAGGCCATTATCAAGAAGTGCCTCTGGAGATTTGGCTGGTTATTGATTTTGACCAAGATATCTTGGCTGAGATATCATGCCATCAAACATTTTGACCAAGTTTAGTGAAGATCAGATAAAAATGTTCGAATTACAGAGCAGACAAGGTTAATTTTATCATTTTTTGCAAAATTTCAAGGGCCATAATCCACAAGTGTCTAGGGTGTTTTAGCTGGTTATCAAACTTGACTGAGACACAAACATTTCGACCAAGTTGGGTGAAGATCCGATGAAAACTCATTGACTTTGAGATTGGACATGACTAACTTGATAATTTTTTGATAATTCAAGGGCCATAATACAGATGAGCCTGATGCGATTTTGCTGGTTATTGAACTTGGCCAAGATATCACCAAGATATGCCAACAAACATATTTCCCAAGTTTGGTGAAGATCAAATGAAAACTATTTGACTTAAAGAGCAGACAATGTTTGTCGGTGTCGCCCCCTGTGTGCCTGCCTCCACAGGTTTTCCCATAATATGTCCCATCTATGGATGGGAGTATAATGATCACATCTCCCTAATTAGATCTTATTACTGGGTTGTAGTGCATACTTGTCTGTAATCAATCAATTTAAATGAGGCCTGTTTTGGAGTCTAGGAAACTCCTACGATCTACTTACACAGTGTAGTTTTGTATACACCTGCAAGGACACAAAACACATGATTCAATTAGCTAGACGTTACTACTACAGCCTGTACAACAACTAAGACTGTAAGACAATTATCATGTTGCTATCTGTGAGGTCAGCACTTCATATATAAACTGTTTCCATCATGTGTTCCAAAATCAACCATCTCTGTTAGTTTTCATAGCTTTTTAATCAGCATTTTTTATGGGAAGAGTTTCCCTGCCCTTTTGTTTCTTCCCCTTTCAGTATCATAACTAAGTAGGTCACATGTTACACGTTCATAAAGCATAATAACACATCAGAAACAAAATGTTATTTAAACAGTCACTGTAAGTTCCATGTTCACAGTCATTGAAACGCTATGTTATACATGTTGAATTGAACATTTAGTTAAATGCTGTCAAGATAATGTGAGCTAGAATTTGGGTTTCATCATCAGGGCCCACGCTGTCGTTCGCCACTCGAGCCATTTGGCGAAACTTCGATCAAAGTGGCGAAGAAAATTGGGGGGGGGGAAAAAAAAAAAATCTCCTTATTTTAGACCGCCATATTTGTTTTGTTCTAAATCGTAACCTAGTCTGCATTCAATAAACATCTGGACACGCGAGAAATGCAATTTGCAATCAATTAGCAACCAAATAATCCAGCTTAATAATCGATGTTTACTCAACTATTAAATTGACAATAAACATTACACATGTCAAAACGCACATGTTTTTTTTTTTTAATTATTTTTTTTTTTTTTTTTCGTTTTTTTTTGGTTTTAATTTTTTATTGACACCATTTTTTTTTTTTTTTTTTTTTTTTTTTTTTTTTTTTTGTGAAAGCTGATGTAACAAATGGTAGCGAGTAGGGCGGTGCGGTATCGAGAATGACACTCGAAAAAAACATTGTCAGTATTTAGGGGGGACCAAAACCTGGGACGTGATCCCAAGTTGTAATTACGGGGATATATATGACATATATCGGAAGTCATTCAATTAATAAACAAATCGGCGAAATAATGAGCGCTTTGATGATTTTGTAAACATTGTGCGCCGCTGTCTTATCTTGCGTGTTCTGCAGTAATTAGTAAAGTTGCTGCCGATAAAATTTTTTTAAAGACTTTTACAATATAAAAAGAAAAACTCAAACTTACTAAAAAGTAAGATAAAAAAATATTTTTCACTGAGAAATGGTTTAAGTGAGGCAAACTTTGGACAATTTAATGTTTATTTCAATAGTAGAAAACTTATCAACATGGGACAACATTTTAAATACACTTCTTGCTTTCAAGGCCTTGCAAACAAGGTATACAAGCTTTCATTAAACCAGGCAACATCTTTAAAAAAGAATTGTTTATATGTGTTTAAAAGTAAAGATTTGAAATGTAATCCTGTATTGATTTTAGCAAATTATAAAACACAGGACTACATTTTAAAATACAAAACTTGCTTCAAAGTTATACACCACGTCTTTCAAAGGCCCCAAAAGTATAGCTAGAATATCACCATTTGCCTTTGGAAAAGTAAAAATGTTGCGCCCCCGCATGACGCATGAGTGAATACCATTCCTTATCACTCCGAAAAAAAAGTGGCTCCAACTTTTTTCAGCCCAGTGTGGGCCCTGATCATAAATAACAGAACTTTTCGAAATGGCACTACTTTTGTAGATCTACTGTATTAGTCATAGTCTCCCCTTGTGGTAAAAAGTTGTACATATATCACAATTCAGATCATATATAACATTATTACTTCAAACCTCACTACTGGTTGTAACCCAGATATAGCAACATGTAGTGAGGTTTGGTCTGTTTGTTGCTTGGTGATGTTACCATGTTGATGTCACATCTTGGTGATGTTACCATGTTGATGTCACATCTTGGTGATGTTACCATGGTGATGTCACATCTTGGTGATGTTACCATGGCAATGTCACATCTTGGTGATGTCACATCTTGGTGATGTTACCATGGTGATGTCACATCTTGGTAATGTTATCATGGTGATGTCACATCTTGGTGATATTTCCATGGTGATGTCACATCTTCTTGGTGATTTTACCATAATGATGTCACATCTTGGTGATGTTACCACAGTGATGTCACATCATGGTGCTGTGATCTACACTTCTACATTTGCTATTCACTTTGGATATTTCATCATCATGAGATGTAAGAATGTTCCTCACTGTATTAAATGCAGACCGCTGCCCTCTGAACACATGGCATACCAGATGGTATAAGTGTGTTACACACAAATAGAGATAAGTGATATTTGTATTGATGAGTTTCCTGAGAGTCCAGACAAAGAAGCAATTACTAAGATGGGGCAGAACTTGTGACTGTAATATATTCTGTTCTTTGACAAACTTAGAGAAAGATGCTATAAAAGTGTTATTTATTGCATCAATAGCTGTTAGATTATCTGTCCAGTACTGATATCAAAGTTCCCATTAATCTTATTGAAGAGGAAATTCTATAAGGTCAGAATCCTTTTAACTTGTCTATGAAGTCATAAAAACTCTGGCCTTCACATGCAATCTATCACACCAGGATTTCAGGTTAGCAAAATGCTGAGGTAAGTAATATCCCGTACTGTGAATATAGGTGGACACTATATGACAATGACAATGTCTCCAACACTAGATACCTCTCTTATCTAAATTCAGCTATTAAGCTATTTTAAGCACAGCAACAATAATAAAGGGAGATAATTTTAAAAAGTGGCAAGTATAGTTAAGGTCCTTGGACAATGCACTTTCTTTCCATTTTCCCCTATTCCTGAGTGAAATACGATCTCAATCATAAGATTTGCCATTAATTCCTTCAGTGCTCCTGAAGGAGTTGTGCTCTGAAACTGGAAAGTGTACTGGTTTGCCTGTTTCAGAAAAAAAGGATTTTGGAAATTTCTCCACCCTACTGAGGCCTAAAAATAAGAAAGAGAGATAAGCAATGGTTGAGTTATTTAACCTAGCCCTTCATCTTGCTCTTCTTTGTCAATGTGTGCAGATTTAATAAGATTTGTTCATGGTATTGGAATTTTTTTCCCAACAGAGCAGACACTGGATGGATGCAGAGGAAATTCAACAGATCCTACCCCACCCCCCACCTAACTCCGCCCCATGGTAATGGTGAAGGGACAATAAAAGCCAGCAAATTTTATGATGATTAAACATCAGTATAGACAGGATTGCAGGGACAAAGATCAGGCTGCAACCCACAGACAAAACAACAATATAAATGACATTAGCATCTCTATCCTCTGATGAAATGTAACATTTGAAGTGATGATAAATTCACAGGAATTCAATTACCAGGGATCTGTCTTTATTATGTCAAGACGTGTCTGTGTGATAGAAAAGTTGTGTATCTCAGTGAATAGTCTATACCCATTGTAAAATGTTGTTAAGTAAACCTATACAATGATTGGTAGCATGCTATCTATTGTATTAACATTTCTACTTGATATATTGGACAACTTTCACTTTGTTGCAATTTTCAGTATTCAATCTAAGACAAGAGTTCAGCAGGCTACAGTGAATCTGGACTCTGCATCACTGTTAACATTTAACTTAGTTTTTGCTGCTGTTTTCCATACTGATCTGGCAACCCACCACAGCTCATTCCCTCAACTAAATACATGTTCCCAGTCTGAACAGTCTTTAACTTCTCTGAGCTAATGGTACTGGGTACTCCAAAAACTTGCCCCAACTTCTACTAATCAGTCAAAGAAATGTTGAGGTCCAATCAAACTTCTTTCTTCAAGTATGTTGTTCAACTTGTGATAAGACAAATTCTGACAAACCAAGATCTAGAATAAGTTGAAATGCATTTAATAATCCATATCATGTGTTCTTTTATCTTGCTGTGAAAACCCTAGTCTAGAGAACAATTTATCACAATAGTGCATTATTGTCTGTCTATCCAAACACTTGGATGAATTCATACTATATTTATACCAAGTGGCAACTGTTTTGGTTTCTACCGTCTTGGATTTAAGTACATACAATATTGTTACAAGATGTTTCAAGAACATGACTGTCAGGACACAGATGATAGAGAGAAAATTGTAACAAATACTTCTCTCATAACAAATCTCTTGAGGAAAAGACAAATGGACCCTTAATTCTATATTAGTTATACCATTCTCAAATGATGCCATGTCTAAGTACAACATTTCATATCATTATGCCTCAATTTATTATCAATGCTTAACTCCCATAGACAAACAGTTAGCATTCCTACTGTTTCTGTCAAGCCAGCACTTGACCGCTAGAAGTATACTGCCAGGCATATAACAGTATAATTTACTGTTAAACGTCAGAATGCGCGTTATCGATTTTAGTCAAACCGTACAGTATGGTAGTTTTTTCTTACTATCTGCGTGCCACTTCTGTGTTAAGTAGCCAGACATAGGAGACAACACAGGCCACTTACATAAGGTTTTGGCTCAACATAGGTGACTGACATGTATTCTAATTGCTGCCAAGGACAGGTAACTACTCCATTCATCTGAAAACTTTCATTGGTACAGCTGTGTACAATACTTCTAAATACATTTTTCCTTGTTATTTTTTGGCATGTAACTGCTACACCCTGTCTTCCTGACACTAATCAGGATCAAACAGGAAGTAAACATGCAATTTCATAAAATATTTTATTCCAAGATATAACACTTTTGATGTTGCCTTAAAGAGTACTCTCCAGTGTCAGGAAGATGGTAGTCTCTAGATAAATACTTCATTAACACAACCAGTTCAACATTTATCAAGCTGATAATCAGCAGAACAAGGATTTAAACATAAAACTGATAAAATGATAGCACCTCTCATCAACTGATGATGGAATTATTTCCTGTTTGTCAAGTCCTGCCAGCTTAAATACCCGTTGTCACAGCACAGCCCTCTTAAACTTGTTGAAGGTATATAGAACTAATTAATCAAATCACCAGAGCTTGTCCTTTACATGTGATTTACAGAAATAACATACTGTTGTCCTGAACTGTCAATATCTTTACAATCAAAACCTTTAATACAGGATTTTGATTCTTTCAATTAAAAGTGGCTGGTTAATTAGTGCGATGGTCTCTCATCCATATACAATATTTGATAAAAAATCTACCTGTCAGGGTTAAAAACAAGTAAAACTATCTTCTGGAAATTTCACACCTACCTTAATTAAAATTTTGCCCTTGAGGTCTTCCGGACTAGGAAGTCTTGTTCTTTTCTCATCGATGGTTCCACAGAATAATTTATCAGCAAACGTTAAGTTCATGATATCTACCATTACCCGCTGCTGTTTGACACTGCAGTGATTCTCAATGGACAGTATAACTGGGTATCTGCAACATCAATTTAAAAAACTCACATTTTGTTACATAATTCTCTACCCTAGAAGAAGAGTGTATAGTAGTTTTTAAGATTCAATTGTACTATTTTAAGTACAAACTATTAACCGTAATCGAGTGTGTATAGAACGCATGGGAGTATAATAGGCACCCCCGATTTGGCATGAAAATCTTGGGAAGAACGTTTATAACAATGTATAATACGCATGGCATATATCCGAGAATCATGTCATTTTTCACAGGAAAATGGTCCCACATAGCAGTAATTCCGAGCGAAAACTGCAAATGCCTGATCATATCATATTAAGCCCAGTTTGCACTGTTAACAGGTCTTTCAAATGGTGTTCTAGAGGGGAAAATATCTGCCCAAAGTGTCAACACCTCTCTGAAGTGACTATCTTATAATTATGGACACATGAGAGAAAAAAGTGTCAAGTGATTAATGCCCCAAAGGGGGCCCCACAGCGGGTGTCCCCTCCATGTGCTCAATAAATGTGCTACGTAATTTTACAATAGGCATGTCTGTTTAACAATATACAGACAATAATATTGCTCACTGATGATTGGTAGGTAACTTAAATAGACAAGGGCAATGTTAGACATTTGGCCATCAGTTTAAATAAAATTCCCTTCAAAACTTTATAAAGTCATGGTCCAGACACAAAGTATACAGGTCCATACCTGGTGACCGACCTGTGGTAGGGGTGGGTCAGACGGACACGCCCTTGAGCTAGATTCCAATTATTTCAAACCTTCAAGGCATGGCAAGTTACAGTCCGGACAAAAATGTGTACAAATATGCTTATATGGAGACAGCAATTTAAGTCTTAGCGAGCTAGGACAGGGAACGCATTCGTATTGATTTGCTAATACATGTGTGCCAAGTATTTAGAATCCTTAATGCATGACAAAGTTAAAGTCCGGACACGAATGTGTGATATATGTATAGTGAGGAATTTATTACCTTCAAACTCTAAGTTGAGCTTGTCAGTAGACT
>JAFMSR010002223.1:0-24930 GCA_022818135.1 Saxidomus purpurata | reverse complement strand
AGTTCCAATAGATATCATGTAAGGAAATATTTGTCATATACTTTATAATATATGTTTTACTCCACGTGAATCTTTTGTGATTTTGTCAAAACTTACTATTGCAAAGTGTGTACTGACTCTTTTGCGTTAAAGGGACACAACATATATCTTTGTATACGAATCTTTATTAAACCTTTCGTAAGACACACATACATTTTACACCTTCATGCAATACATGCTGTATACGAATACTCTTTTATGTCACTGTCCTTTGTCATTCATTTGTTCTTGTCGTACGGAAGGAAATTTTATTTTATTTATCGTGACTAAAATAGTAACTTTAAGTGTTATATGGGAAAGAATAGGATAAAAAGGACAGGAGGCTTTCGTTATTGATTATGGAATTAAAGCAACAGAATTGACTCAATGAGAAAATTACTACGTGTTGAGTCTAAGCAACTAATATTTTCACTGGGGGTATAGCTGTCTTTCAGACAACCTCGTTACAATTATTGTACAATAGCTAGAAGTATTTATTGTTTTTTTCATTCATTATTGTTATTGTTATTATTATTATTATTATAAATAATGTTCTCATATTTAGTGTGAAAAGTTCAAGAAATGATCGTGAGACTATAATCCAAGAACTATCTGACTCACTAGCGCCGACAATATTCAAGACAACTTATTTTCCTAGACCGGATGACACTGGGCTATTCACTGCGGTTGGTTGAGCTTATAATATTCAGATAGGCCTATATAATGAATGTGCTTTGGTAGTGTGGTTGGAGACGTTTATCAAGCTGTCCCAATACATTATTTTGCGGTTCCAGATTATCTGTTCTCATGCGCGCTACTTATCAATTACTACACCCCCAACATCGAAATTCAACTACCCAGAGCCTCTATATCCTGCTAAGATACTATTCCCAAAAAGTAAAGTCTCAGATGATCGCGTTATCGTATAATCCTAAATAATACGGGCTGATTCGAACATGCCTCAGGTGAAAAGACTGAATAGTAAGGTCCCCCCCCCCCCCCCCCTGATAGAAATCAAGTGGCGGTGGATTTGTGGAATTTGCCGATTGATAATGTTATCCTAGAAATAAGTTTAATACCTTACGGCTACGATCCAGTATTGACAACCGTTGCGTTGGTTCCTTTATATGTTCAGTAACATTACGCCCAGGTGACAACTGACATTTTTTGGGGGGTGTGGGTGGGGGGGGGGTTTATTGGTTGAATAACTGAATCTGCAAGATCATCAAGGTAACGCAGGTGCCCGCTGTCCGCACGCTTTCCGTATGCGTGGTCCGATATGTCGGACGATGGCAAAGTTAAGTTTTGGATAGTAATGCTTAGTAGGCAAAGGGAGCATTATGTTGCTTTCTTTTAAAATTTCATTAATTACTCTTTCCGCTAGACAGTGCTCATTGTCTTAGCCTTTACCTCCTTTTCTACTGACTTGACAATATAGTTTATGTAGATAAAATAGGATAGGTCAAATTATGTTAAATACATGTAATTAATTTACGTTGGTGTGACGAACTTCAAGTATATGATTCAAGTACTCACATGTTTCTGAATTGGTTCCTTTATAGCTGTCTTCTAACGCTTTATTTTACTTTATTTAAGTTGTATCGCGTTCGTTCGTAACAAGTTCGTTCTGTTTATATAAATAGCCTTTGTCAAACCGTCCAACTAATAAAAGTGCACATAGTACATGAAGGTGATCTAAAGATAACTAGTGTTCTGAAACATCACTTAAAAGATAACACAACGGGCAGTTTATACAACTATCGAAATGCCACATGAACTTTTTATTGTCATTCCAAAGGATACACTGCGTATGACCAGACTGGGTATCGAACACTGTGCCCCTGCCATTTGCGGAGCACAAGTTCCTACCGCCAAATCACTTAAAAAAAACTTTAAATCACCATTTTAATAGCTAATGGTTGTTACATTTCGGTAGATTTAACTTTAAGTCGATTAATTTTATATAGCAATATCCATTGGCTATGCAAAGGGCTACTTACATACACTCGTACATAGTTCAGCTTGTATATTTTCATTTTTTATCCTTAAATGTTTTCAGTAAAACACATTCTAAGAAAGAAACTTTTTAATGTACGAGTATGTTGTTCGTGTATATTGAATTTTTCAGGTGGATGGTTTACCAGGTGCATTCGTTAGACTATCGGGAGATACTGAAAATTCAGAATTTTTTCTCTCTAACTTTGCAGCTGGCGACAAAGTAGAATTCGACCTAGTTGTAACAAATGCCAAACCTCTATCCGGCACAATCTATGTAGTATTTACTTCCAAAGATGGAACATCTACTAGTTTAAGAATTCATATAAAACTTTCAATTCAAAAGCCTGACTTGAATATTGATCCGCCTTCATTGCACAGAAGTATCGTGCGTGGACAAATACGCTTATTTGATATCAAGATCAGTAATACTGGAGAAATTGCAGCTGAAAATGTCAGTGTCAGTTTACCCACAGATAACCGGTTGTCACTAGTTTCTTTCACAGTACTTAGCAACCAGTTAAGTTCCACTAGTGCAAATACGATACCATCAGGTGGCGCGGCGCAGATTACCTTAGCGGTAACCTCTGATGACAATGCCGCACTTGGCGAAATGGCTGGAACTATTTTCATAAATTCCGAGCTTACTTCAAATCCCTTTTCATACATATTTTATATAACATCTCCGGAGAAGTTTAATGTGACTTTTACTATAAAAGATGAGTATACGTATTTCGCTGCTGGTTCGCCATTAGTGAGCAATGCCAAGGTCACGATTGTAAACCCGAGACGAAGCTATTCAGAAACCAGATACACGTCCAATGAAACAGGTATATTTTACACAATTACTGACTTTTGACTGTTGACCGGGTAAGGCTTTTGATAACCAAGGCTTATGTCCGCGATCAACTAAAGCATTACAGGGTAAATATATAGTATCGTGTTCACTGAATTCAAAAGTCAATAAATGTTTTTTTATATTGTTCTTATATTATAACTTCAACACGATCAATGACAAATCGTTCCAAACAGACAAAGAAAGGAGGCTACTGAACAAAAATGACTAAAATATTTACTTTTAAGATAACACATTGATGTCGGTTTTCATTTTCTTAGTTAGATCATTTCCTTTCCATCTAAAACTGTTTTGAAACAACTGTAAAACAAAATTGAATTTAATCGTTTACAATCACTGTAGCATAACTTTGGGTTTCCTAAATTTGCATATGTAAGGTTGCATTTGATTCGTCGATTTTTTCGTTAAACTTTGTTTGGTTGGCCGAATTTTTAGTTCTCGTGCTAGTTTTATTACGGGGTTAATACCAGACACTGTTTTTATGACAGAGGTTAACATTTATGGTACATATGCGCTAGATGGCCTCTTGGCCAGTGAGATTAGAGAAGAAATTATAACTTTATAAAAGTGTTGAATATAGACTTTTTTTCTGAAACCATCACCCTTGCGTACCTTTGTCTATTGATCAAGTTATGCACGTCCTTTTTCAGAAATCGAAAGAGTTAAATAGAAACAAAGAAAACATGTTTTTTTTTTCTTACGGAATATTCGTTGTTGTTCTATCTGAAGACGTCTACGGTTATATATTCGAGGATAGTCTGTTCGTTAGGACGTATAATTTCCTTTTCCGAATATGTTGTATTCCTGAATGTTAACGGTATATTTAAGGATATGTTGTACTTGAGAACGTGTACGAGGATCAGTACTCACTGTACGCCGAGGCTGAAGGCCATTCTTCATATGGGGCAGTGATTTTGCTCACACCTAATACCACGGATCAAGACATCTTTTTGCAGCGTGTAGCTGTGAAGTACACATGGACAGTTGAACCTACAACAGTAGAAGACGTTTATGTCATACAGCTAGAATCAACATTTGAAACCTACGTGGGCAATACTGTTACATATTTCTTAACGATACTCAAAGACAGAACATATTCTTTTACGTTAGATTTTTTCCTGCACTTAACTGTTTTTATTTCCATTATTCATTCTCGTTGTATGAGTATACAGTGTACTTCAATAGATAGGAAATTACGTTTACTGTTTTCATAAAAGAAATTATATGGCTTCGTCTCATGAATCAATTGATGCTTGCTCTGTAGCATCCTTGCATTGGCCCCTTTCAAAAATAGGACATGGTTCTGGTACATTGTACACAGGGGTCGCTGTAACTAAAACAGAAAACATTTAAATCGGTTCTTCTCATAAACCAATGTACCGCATTTTAAGAAACTTGCACTGTTACATGCGTGCATTGACACTAGGGAATGCTTCCGGTCCAGTAAACACAAGGGGTCGCTACTACTAAAGTAAGAAAATCTTTAAAGGTAGTAATATATTCTGCATTGCAATAATTTAGAATACTACTTACCACTACATATTATAGAGCACTATTTAGTACTACAGTGATACACAGTACTAGAGTAATTTAGTGTCATTATAGTAACCATCGCATAAGCGGGGGTATTAATCACTCTGATGGCTCAGGGTAAGACTAAGTAGAACGCAATATTGTATCGTCATTCTATCGTTAGTCTATCTGTAAAGTTATTGTTTATTTATGAGTATCAAAATGTGACTTTAAACGTATTATAAAAACATATACATTTGTAGTTAGATTATAAACATCGAAACTAGCATAACCGCGTGTCTCCTACGGGAAAGTCACATGTTAAAATGTCAAGTCTTAAGATACAGTTTCCGGTCCTATACTTCTAAAAAAGAGTGCGTTATATGCAAAATGCAAAATAGTTATATAGTTTTACTCGTATGAAACATTTTCAAGAGAAAAGAGAAAAAAGTGTACATATGTACACAAATAAAACACTACTTTACACTAAAACATAATACCAGCATACTTGGTTTAGCCGCTAATCTCACTTACCTTTCTTTCAGGTTCCGATGCCCGTTGTGACAATCTGGCCCGTTAAGGTCAACACTATACCCTTTGAGTTAGAGGAAACTGACACGATTGAATTCAACATAACTAACCACGGCCTCATTAGAGCGGACAATGTCAGATTTACCTTACCGACTGATCATCCTTACCTAAATTTCGAATTAGTACGTAATCGTAGTTTTTGTAATTGTTTTGTAAGTAATTATGTTTAGTTACTGTGCCAAATACAAGTGTATATAACTTAAGTACAAGGTATAAAACACCCATTGTATAGCAAACTAGCTACCAAATAATTCAGGTGCCAACGGATATGTAAATGTATTTAACTGACTGGCTCATAAAGCGCAATAGAAATGATTTTGTTAAAATATACAGAGAATAGAATAACGGAATGATATAGCGGATAGCTCCAAATGCTATTGTGTCCAACCGTCCTATCTGTGTTATAATGTATCAAGTTAAAGCATTCGCCACGTTTAATGGCAATTTGGCATTTACATTACAAGAGGCGGATTTTTATATTTAAAGGTCGGTCTGTAATGCTACTTTTTTGGGTTTGAACTCCTTAACTATACATAAAAGTCAGAAAATCAATAAATATTTTTCAGACTGTTGACTTCATAGGAAACGTTGATGCGAACACGTCGATAATAGTGCCTGTTAAAGCAACACTTAAGGATAGGGTAAAACGTAATGCCGCTGCAATGGCGGTCTGTGGTCTAGCTTTGCTGTATGATTACGTTTGCGGTGGAACACAGACGCGAGGCATTGATGTTACACTTACGCGGGAGTATCCTGGAAGACCTCCTCTTCCATGTGGACTCGGAGGTGGTGGCGGAGGCGGAGGTTGGGGTGGAGGAGGAGAAAGAGGCGGGGGAGTTACTTGTAAATGTAGTTTTATAAAAAGTTAAACCTGTGTTCTTGAGTAAAAAAATCATGACGGGCTGTTGAGACTGATTGTCATTTTATATGTATTTATTTAAAAGCGACAGTTGGAAAAACGAACGAAGTAGCGACTTAAGGCGAAGTCTCGCCGTAATAACTGCACATATGAATAAACATGTATAATGTACATGTACTACTCGTACGGTTATCGTGATTTAAAGCATTTCGTAGTCTATCTAGTACAGCTGTTAAGTAAATGTATTCGATCTGTCAAAAAAGTGTCTTTCTTTATATAGTGACAATTTTTTCAATGTGTTCAAACTGTATTCCGAATTCTGACTTGAGATGTCAGTATTAGTTTTGTCATATGTATGGAATTAAGTATAATAATTAAGGTTTTATTATTAACTTTCGGTGACGTCAATAAATGTAACACTAATTGTGGATTTCATCTACTACAGAAGCCCGTGGGCCGAACTTTTTGATAAAGAGTGGATTTTTAGACTGATTCATAATTATTTTTTGGAATTATTATTTTCACGTAGTATATCATAATTATTATGTCGTTTATCAAAATCATTAAGAAATAGCATGATAATGGAACAGATTTGTTTGCATTAATAGTTTCAAACGGCGGAAGCAGAACAGGAACTGGTTCATCGGTCACGTATAATCCTACAACACCTCTGTCATGTAACTGTGCAATTACATTGATCAAGAGTTGTGCGTTGGCGTTTCTTCCGATTTCAGGATGTGTAATTGCTGCTGATGAATTAAGAACATCAATTGAGGTAAGGTGTGCGAACAGTCTTGCATTCATTCTTATGTTTTTATAAATGGCTTGGTTTTTAGCGCTAGGCCGATTTTACAACTATTTTCACCACTCAAGTCTAATTGTAACATTGTCCTCAATAATCACACCCAGTATATTTCCTCATTTCCAATTCGTCAGTAAATGTATCAAAAACCACTGTATTTTATATCATTCATTAGTTAGCTTTGATCGTTGATCTAATCTAGTTTTACTTGTGTATATCAAAGGATGTATTTATACATAATTATATTTTCTTGGCAGATGTTTTCAAAATGCACTTGTACTTTTGCCGAAATGAGTTTTGACTTGAATTATTAATTTTAACCTGCTATACAGAGAAGTGATGGAAGCGTCGTCATAGGTACTCTGAATGTTATCCTTCGATTGGCTGACACGGCAATGGCTTGTGTATTTGGAGTTATTTGCAGCTTATGCGGGGTGTTCTTTACATCGATCAGGTACATAATTGCTTTCTTTTATTATTTTGATTAATAGCATAAATTTAATGAAATTTCAATTTCATATAAAAGGGTTGAAAATTGAATGAAACATTTTAACCTGAAAATGTTCCATAACATGTTTACTATTGATGGATTAAATCTTAATTGTCTGTTTGTATATACAAATGTTACTTCTCACTTATAAATATTATTTTTGAATATGGAGGTAATGTTATAAAATATCAAGACGACAATCAACTTTATCTTTAAATATATACAACATTAAAAAATTAGATGTCTAATTGATGCATATTACTGTGACGGAGCCCGACGAAGACGGGATATCAGTTCTGAAATTGTTAACAACATGCTTACTACAGCCAGACCAATGGACAACTTTCTTCATATGATGACATAAATACTAGGAGAAGAAGGAATGTATGTTTAATTACATATATAAAACATATCCCCATAATCCATTATGTGCTCTTGCGCTGTTGTCCCATGTCGTACACTATCGATCGAAATTAGAAGTTTGCATATATGTTAAAGATACTGGATAATGGATTTCATATTTCGTGTATTTTCTTGTTATATGTATATACTGTACTGGAGACGAAAACGTTTGTGCCGGTTTCGATTTTGGTGGTTAATGTGTTTGCTAATATTTAGAGATTAGTTTTCTTTTTGTATACTTGTTGAGGGTTGTATAACCTTAAATTCTGTGTACAGAAATTGGTTTATTCGATGTTACCTTCTAGCATTACTGTGTTCTATCGTTCAGCCCAAAATATGGTTGTTATACACTTTATGGTAATATTAATAATACCTTTCCTTATTCTAGTCATTGTACAAGCGTCTCAGGGTTGATGAAGTGTTACAGGACTCGATTTAACAATTATTGAACTGTAAAGTATTGCATCTACTTTACTCATGAAGTGAAAGATTTGTCCTGAAAAATATTCTTGTTCTCAAATAGGTATTTCATCTATTTAACACATTAATTGAAATAATTGTTATGACGATAATGCTTGCTCTCCAAAAGATTAAGTAGTTTCATCTATTTTACTCGGTAATTGAACAATTGTTATGCATACAAATCTCTCGTAAATAGGTATAAGCTTGAATCAGTGTGGTATACAGCTTTCAAGAAAACTGTAGGAGAAGAAAGTGATATTGGTACTTTGTTGTCGAAGAACGAAGCAGCACGCGTTTTAGATACATTGACAGAGCAGGCAGCTAAGGCAAACCTAAGCAGGTTCTTAGAACGATGGAATGATACAGGTATCAGAAAATGTATTACACTACTGGTTAAGATTCATTTATACGAGAGTTAAGCAATTCATAATTCTTTGACTCATCTGCTAACATCGATTTAAATAAGTCGGGACCGTAAAAGTTTGTGCTTACTTGAATCATATTTGAGCTATACCTATTCATTTCCTTATTCTTAACTATCTCCCTTAATAAGTGTGCGTCCATTCCTATGGTTGAGTGTTTCGGGAAGCATCCGCCGTTTCCAACGATACTCTTGTTCATTCAGCTTTTCTTCAATTACAGTTTTCATTAAAATCAATTGACTTGTTAAGTTTAAATTTGCAAGAATAGAACTTGTTTGCTGTTCATCCGAAAAAGTCAGTCTTCAGATGTAACTGACGCTCTTGTTAGTTTTTGGTCTCTCTCATAAGTCATTTAAAAAAGGGACGGGTATCGGTTCCTACTCAACGATAGTTGTAGAACTAAAATTACAAATTCCGTTCCAAGTAAAACATCATCAATTATGGATGAATTAGACCTTGGAAGTAACAGGATCAAGAGATGAAATAAGCAAATGTTGGCAATGAACCGATGCTCGTATAAAACGACAGGGAAATATGCAACAGCCAAACAACATATACATGGTTTCCTAGGGCACATCAGTTGTGTTGAGGGTCACATAAAGGCATTAAATCGTCAGTCATAAATCGTCTTGCATTAGGTAAAAATAACGCCAAATTAAGATATGGTTAAAATAATCATGAAATAGCATGTCAATAAAACTCCGGTTCCGTCCATCCAACTCCATAGCAACTAGCTTGGATTCAAACTAACGTTATGACACGATTATTTCCCTGAACCGATTAATTTGAAATTAACGAAACTTCATGAAAAAAGTGAAATCATGCGTTATGTTTGTGTACATTCTTTTTAGCGGCTGCATGGAAGAACGGTACACTTACTGAACTTGAAGACACAAGTCGGGTTATCAGCCTCACACGGTTAACGCCTAGAATTGACCAATACTTAATTGACATTGAAAGTGCAGAAGCAAAAGGATTTGATTCTATTTTTGACGAGTTTGATTATGCAACAAATGCATACAAAACAGCGGAACAACAACAGGTAACCATCTGTATCCATGTTTTATTTTAGTAACTTTTAAAACACGATCTACTGAAAATACATGTACCTTAAAGTCTGACATTGTAGGAATTCATGTCGAATTCACATTTCCGTGTTCTTGTATTCCTACTATGGATTATTGTGCTGTGATTTGGGGTAATAAAGCTAGTATTATAAATAGATCGAACAAGTTACAGGATAGAATTAAACGTATTATATCAAGAATTCCACAAAAACATAATATAAGTATAAAAGAGCATATCATGCTTAGCTATTCCAATAGAATTAATTATCACATTGCACTAATTGTTTATAAGGCTACATATAAACTAGTGCCAAAATATATAAGTGACATGTTAACATTTTCTTGCAATGAAACCTACAATCTTAGATCAATTGAATACAGTAATTTATCTGTACCCAAATATAAAACAAATATTTTTAAAACATCTTTTTTATATTCTGCAGTGCACATTTGGAATAATATTCCAGTTACAAATTCGCTACTCTAAATCTGTAACAGAGTTTAAAAAGAAATATAAATCTTATTTGGTCCAGAATCAAACTATGTAACACATTCAACATATATTAATTGTAGAAAGTTTTTGAATGTAAATTTTTCTTCTTCTTTCGTGACAATTATTCATATCCGAGTGTGTCATTAATAAATGGTAGACATCCGTGATAATTCAAGTTTTAAATAAGTTAATCTTTGTTTATTTTGCAACTTTTTAGACTTGTATATTACCAAGTGTGAAACCAGAATATATGTAAATGTATGTGATTTTATGTGCGTGAGTGTGTGTGTATCTGTATATGTGTATTTTTGAACCATTTGCATATGCTGTTTGTGTGTATTTATGGAAGGCCACAATGAAATTGTAATATATGTATGATTTCGTATTAATGTCTATTTGTGTTACCTTCTGGAAATAATGTCTATTTGTGTCACCGTCTGGAAATAAAGATTTTATTATTATTATTATTATTATTATTGTTATTATTAGGATCTTGATATTATAACATTTGTGTTTCATATTTCCAACTTCCTAAAGGAACTTATTTATACTCCTGCAGCCGGTAAAAGCGTTGTATTTATAATAAACTATAAGCTTAAGTTGGTATCTTGTCTGTTCCGTTTTTTCATGGTAACCGTTGGAAAATTAATTATTCTGTATGTAATTCTGGCTGTTTGAGGGTGCTTTGTTTGATGGTGTTTAGAGATTACTTTGTGTTATTATCTAGTTGTGGACGGAAAACAATTATTTTGAAATGAGATGTCGGAAATTTTCTGCAAATATTGTAATGTTTTATAAAACTGCACTGTCGCATTGATCAATCAGGGTTAACATAAAACCCTTAAATATTTACTACTGAAACTACCCAGATCAAAGGTCTAAAGTGCTAAACTTTTCTTACCAGAGTTCCTCTAGTGGTGGTTCACAGAATGATGAAGGCGTATGTGCACGTGTCAGAGTACGAATTGTGCAAGAACTGGTTCTTACAAGGGATGCTTTTAATGCTAAACTTGAAATAGAGAATGGCGAAAGTTCTGATTTAGAGTCTATTAAAGTGGAAATACATATCAAGCAGACTTTCGGCTCAGGCGATCTGGCAAATGACAAATTTTCAATTGGTAAGGCTGTTTTGAGTTGCTTTACTCATAGACTAAAACATTAGTGGGTGATTTGTTGAATGGATTAGACATTTAACATTAATGTTAGACACAATTAAGCTGTAATTAGTTAAGTATTTGTTTGGATAAATGGCAAATGTAACACTTCAATAAACAAATTCATCTCCGTGGTCGAATGGTTAGAGTCGCTGACTTAAAATCACTGTAATCTCTCAAAGATTGAGAGTTATGGGTTCGAACTCTACTACCGATTATGTCAAATTGATGATTGGTGAGATTTTATTGTTGAATTTATTTTCCTAATTATTTTTGTTAGCATGAGCTCCACCTTATGTTTAGTTTTATATGCCCGGAATTGAATAGAACATTCCAAAATGTATAGGTTTATATACTTTAGAAGCTTTATGAAAATATATACCTTTAAATGTTTTGGAAAATACAATTTAAACCCAGACACTACTTTAAGCTGAAACTAACAGTCAAGTTTGCTATTTTCCAGGCGAACCAACAATGATCGGTATAAGTGGCGTAGATGGATCAGGCACATTAGGTCGGGATCTGTCTGGTTCAGCAGATTGGATGATTATTCCGTACAGTAATGCTGCACCAGAAGACGACACGCAGTATGACATTGGTGGTCGGTTGTCATACAGTGTTGGGGGATCAGAATTTTCAGTTCCTTTGCTACCAGACACCATAACTGTCAAGCCTAATCCAAGCCTTGTTGTACATTATTTTCACGAAATGTATGTACGCGGGGATGATGCACTCACGCCGGAAATCGAGCCTATCATCCCGTTCAGTCTTGCTGTCATGGTGATGAACAATGGTTATGGCGTGGCTAGAGCACTTAAAATAACATCCGGACAACCAGAAATAATTAAAAATGAAAAGGGTCTACTAATAACGTTCAAAATAATTGGCGCACAGTTAGGCAAATATCCAATCACACAATCTCTCTCTGTCGAGTTCGGTGATATTACATCATTTGAGACCAAAACAGCAAGATGGCTCATGACGTCAACACTTATGGGAACATTCTACAACTATAGCGCCACATTTGAAAATATAAATCCCCTAGGTGATCCACAACTTTCTCTTTTGGATGAATTAGGCTACCACGAATTGATACATCTTGTGAGAATTGAACTGCCTGACAAGGATGATGGGTTAGATGATTTCCTAGTAAATGATTTTGTTGATGGACAAGGTATGCCCGACAGGTTGTACAACAGTCGTAATGGCTCTGATGTAGAAGATGTCTACACAATGAATGTTACGGATGTAAAAGTGACATTATTAAGCACAGCAAAAGAATATAAATTTGTTACGTTGACAGTTAAGACGAACACTTCCTTGTGGTTCTACATAAGAAGGGAAAATACGTTTACAAGTCCAGATTTTGCAAGTAACGAATATTTACTGTATGCAGAAGTTGCTGATGATAGAGAATTACTAGTCGGCAAAAATGTATGGCAGACAAGTCATATTTTGGACACGTTTTATATACATCTTTTGGATTTTATAGAAAATAATTCTACCGGTGGTACATCAATGGAAATTGATATTCAATACGTTCTGGTATATGGCCCTAGAAATATGTACGCACCACGTTTCAATTCAACCGCCTACACAGCAAAACTATCGAAGTCAAGAAACATCGGATTCGAAGTAATCACAGTCTATGCATATGATATTGATAATGATAGTATAGAATTCGGTTTCAAAAACAAAAATGTAACCGATTTTAATATCATTACACAATCTTACTCGTCAGCTGTAATCATCGTAAATAACGGTTCAATAAATCCTGGACTAGTAACCCTGGTTGTGTTCGCCAAAGATAGTGGAATTCCACCGCGAACGGCCTCCGTCAATGTTACCATACATATAACAGATACAGACGTTGCTAACACGACACAAATCGCGACAGTTACTAACATGACAAATCCGTCGACCACTAGTACTGTTACCAAAATACCAAATACTTCTGGCAGTGTTTCAACTATAAGGCCAACTTCAGCTAATGAAAACGCGTCTGTATCATCGCAGAATGTTACATCCGCGACAAGTATTACAACTATTTCGCCAACCACACAATCATTTGCAACGAACGGGACGTCATCATCGACAGTAGAGAATACAACAACGTCTGTTACAACCGATAAAGCAACAACGAAAACTGTTCCTACGACCATCAGTAGTACTCCGTCTTCAACGCAAAGTATTTCTAGTATGTCAAGCGACAACCCGCAGGTAATGTAAGACATACATGTAACACGAGATTTGCATTTCTAAATTGATAAAGGAACATAATTATCGTTTAACTGCTGTAATAAGCCTAAAAGATGTAAGGAGAGTTTTAGCTCATGACTTTCAAACATGTATACTTAAACATATTCTCCAAACAATGACAAATTATGTAGCGTCTTACCCATATCAAAGTCACAACCTTATTGCGTCAGACTCTGTAGATAAAATACAGAATTCTTAGTGCGTAGTTCAAAATTATTGATCTAAGACTCAAAATTTAACGGTCTTACTATCATTTGTTTTGTTTCAGTAAATGACCAAACAAATTTGAAATACAAATATATACATTTAAGTTTTGGCAGAGATGTATGAATTTAATTCCTTGTTTATTTCAATATTCCTTATTCAGTATTTTTGTGTATGTCTAGTCTTAGCTCGCTTCGGACATTTATTATAAAATGTGTTTCAAAATTATACATGTATATCAAAAGTTCTTTAGGGGTTAGCGATATAGATGCATCTTTCTTCTTTTAGAGGTTTATGGTATAAATCTGTATCCTAAAGTTAAATATTCTAAACCGATTTTAAGTCAACTGATGTGTTATTATACATCAAATATAAGATCAGATAAGATATCCTCAATAATATAGGAAACATTTTTATAAGAAAAGTACTGAATTTCAGACGACAGCGCCCCAATCAACAGACAATGCTACTATGACAACGCCGAGAAAATTTTCCACCACACAAGCAGACGGAATAAAAGATGAGCAAGACGGAGATGAAGTACTACGATGGGTGATACCAATGTCGTTGGGAATTGCTGTACTTGTGATTTCTGTCGCAGCTTTGGTTTGTGTGTTAAGAAAGAAGCCTTGATGTTTGTTAAAATCGCAACTCAGTTTTCGATATACAATGTATAAACAAAATAATGTGATTCCTAACTATTTGTTATAACCAAATATTCAAGTGCCTTTGCTTAAGTAGTTGAAGCTTTAAAAACTGCAGTGTACAGATGTAGTAGAAGTCTTTGTATGTCGGTTTATTGTTTCAGAAGCACACTCTTTTAAAACCCTACTGTATTATGGTTACTGGCTCATGTCAAAAAATGAAAGAAAGTCCCAGATTATTGCCTTGATTTTCTGTGCCATTGGTCGTACAATATGACTTTAATTGTACACAGTGGTTTAATAATACCTGTATCGGCCCTTGGCTTTACACTGAAAGCTTCATAGAAAGTGGTCAAAGGGAAAGTCAAGTCAGAAAATATGTGACTTTAAATTGACGAAATTGTTAAGAGGAACACATTGTTGAAAAGATTCTTAGGTCGAAACATTAAATGTGAACATACTAAAGAATGAACATTTGCAAAAAGATAGATCCTAGAGGTGGCCACTTTAATTCTAATACATTCTTCGTGCAGGTACAATGTAATTCTGCTAAGTTAAAAATGGCAGCTTCACAAACTTATCAAAAACATAGTAACGTACATAACACTTACTCGATGTTATCAATTTTAGATGAAAAACAATGATCGTCAAGTAATGAGTAAATGAGGTTCAAAATTAAGTTTTAAAAAAGAAGCACGTCTAATAGTTTGGCTATTTTGTAAATTTACTTAATCTTTGATATCTCATAACTCTTATGTTTTTCATCTAATTTTAAAACAATATATCAAATTTGTTTTCATGTTCACAAAGTCTTCACTTTCGTGCTTTATTATATTCTGACTTACGTTGCCCTTTAAAGATGAGACAACTACAGCTATTCCTGTACACACACTGTTTGTGGTTTATTGTTCCTGTATATATTCATTTTTATGGGTACCATTTTTAGGAAAGAAAATGTACATGAATTAAGTAAATAAGTTTAAAGAGTTCATATAAAATAAACGTATTAATTATTGTTGCCTTTAAAGTAAAGACAGAAACCAAGCTCGTGTTACTTATGTTTATTGCAACAGCTTTAGCCTCAAATACAATAAAGATAAGACCGGCGAAATAAGACTACTTCTATTGCACGTATAGCTTTTTAAATCTACGCTTAGTTTTGTTAAATTTCATGTTGTTATTCGTGTATATCTTACTAAATATAACATTTACCTTAGTTGTTTTACATATAAATGATAACTGATGCTACGAGAAAAACTGTCTTTGGACCGATATTCAGGAAAGTATCTCATGTTCAATTTTTATTAATCCATACAAATAAAACAAAAATGTCGAACATTCAGGTACTATATGAGTCTTGTCATACAAGAGCACTTTCCTAAGTCATCCTAGGTTTTTGTTTTAAGAAAATTTAGTTACTTGTGTAATATTATATCGTATATCAAGTTAAATCAAATAGTTTATTGGCATACATATTACAATGTTCATCGCCACAATATATCCCTATTATCAGTCACAATTTGCAAGTCATATTTCTCCCGATATATAAGTGCAGTATAAATAGGAATAAATGTTTTATATCGTTTTTACAAAAAAAACACATTAATGGCATCGTCCATCCGTCCCGCGTTTGTGCATAACTCTAGCAGCATTGAAGAAAATTAATTGATACTTCATATATTGTAAAAGAACAAATCTCTAGCGTCATTGTTTTTTGAGTCATGGTCCTCATTTATTTCCAATTGTGTAGTGCCTAGCTCTAAAGCTATTGAAGTGAACCAGCTGGAACTTTTTAAACTGGTATTTTTATAGGACCAGAACTCCAAACTCGTTATCATTTTGTGATGTTTACTTTTGTGGAGACACCGACAAAACGTTAACGGAAGAGGTATTGCGCACCTGTTCTTAAATTTTAATTATCAAAAACATGCGACATTTGATTTGATAACACGGCCGTGCATCTTTTTAAAAGATACTTCTTGTTATACAAATCTATGTACGTATCTGACAATAGCTTCATGAGGCGTCCATTGCGTTAAAATGTGATGTTTTAGCATTTCGGGTACGTTCATTGGTGAACAATCCCTGAATCTTCACAAATTTTCAACAAATAAAATCGGTAAAAGTATCGTGTCTAGGGAAAAAATAAAGTTTGGAATACGGCAGCAATTACATAAACAAAGAAAAATACAAACAACTGAGCAATAACATATTGAGACTTGAGAAACGACAGTGTTCAAGAACTATTAAGATAGATTCAGTGATTTCAACAACTGGTTAGCAGAATTTGTCTAATAGTATGTATTATACTACATGAAATGTGCTTTATTTCCATTGTTTGTCTTTAGTAGTAGTAATGCCTTTATTTGGTGGTGGTCTTTAACAGAGGTTTATTTTCTTATATTGTACACATACATTTGTATATGCCTTGTACACAAGTGATATATTGTATTTCATACATCTGTGTATTTCATGTTCATTATTCGGAATAGTACATGTAGAAATAAAGAATACAATAAATAACGCATTTTTACATTTCTGTGTGAATTGAGTACGTAGTGCTCTTATTAAGCTTTTGCTATTGCTCAATGAACATCATCCATTTGCCTTTAAATGACATTTCCTTAAAATCAACTTGGCCGATTTTAACAAAATTTCAAAAGAATTATTTCTGGTAAACTTACTACCATTGTGTTTAGGAAATGTTATTCAAGGCTGAAATAGAATCATTTAGCAATAGTTATTCATAATGTAAAGCAGTGACTAGTGGACTTTTACAAAAACAAATCAAATTTAAACAATTTATGCTGACAAATGGCACACGGTTATGTTTAACGGCCATTATAGAAATGTAGCCTCGCCGGTTTAATACTTTATATTTCATCAAATCAAAGTATAACCTTCTACAAACTCTTCTGGTTTCTTTTGATATTCATACAATTGTCCAGAGGGTTGCAATGTGTGTCTTTATCATCAATATAATATTTTGGCTACTTAATCAAATCACGAATGCATTTAGAGAATCGTAGGTTTAATTGATAATTTGATTTTCGAACCTTGTCAAAAGGTACCAAACGTACCTCGTACAAATTTAAACATGTTAGCCGAAAACCTGAAAAACTTACACTACATCTCGGAAAATCTTGTTTACACTGTATAGTTCATTCTTCATTGTATTTTCGCTATCAAAAAGAAATATTATGTTGTACTTGATCTGTGTAAAAATCACAAAGGAACAGGGTAAGCTATTACATCTGACCAGCTTAAACGCAGTTGAAGTTTATCATCACTAGATATAAATGATACATATAGGACACACCGGAAAGCTGAAAGATAAATGCATATCATACTCGTATTAAGTGGGTATACAGGTCGTGACCATTCGAAGAATTCTATTAAATTTGAGAACAGTATGTCAAAGGTCAAGGTGGAATTGCTCTTTAGTAAACAAACGTTTTTTGGCAATATACCATAACAGGAATACGTTTGGTCCTTAATAGGAGATGATCCCGTTTAGTTTAAAAATCAGTAAGGCAAAGATCAAGGTTGTGGTAATATAAAAAAATAAAAGGTGTTTGTTCAATATATCTGAAAAATGTTTATGCACAAGATCAAAAAATCAATGGCGTGTTAGGTCGTGATTAGTAGATAACTACTTATGACTCTTATTTTAGTAGGGTAGATCAAAGATCAGAGTCGCAATTACCTTAAATGGACTGAAATTGTGTTCATTGGACATGGATGTCCCCTTCGTCCATCAGAACAGGTTTCCATGATTTCCTTTTGCTAACTGATGTTACATGTATCTGCAGAGGTAAAAAACACGGAAGTAGGTCACTAGATCAAGTGACTCAGCGCCGGGGCCTACTTGGACCCAAGAATTAAGATTTGAACACTCTTACATGTACAGGACCACTAGACAAAAAACAATGACAAATATTGGAATTCTGAGAAAATATTTTTAAAAGCTTTTCCTATATCTATGTAAAATCAAATTAGCTCTGAAGCGGTGTCACTTTTGACCGAGGGTCATGATTACAACAGATTTTGAAGAGGACTTTCAGGCATTGCTGTCTGCCAAATAGCTAAGCTTTATGCCTTGTGGTTATAGACGAGAAGAGTTTATATTAGTCAGGGTGGAGTCAGTTTTGACCATGAGGTAATGATTTGAATTATCTTGGTAGAGGTCAATAAGACTATGCTTCTTACAGAATATCTATATCAATAACGTAAAGTACAGCGCATACCACAGCCTTGTCATATAAAATGCCTTAACTTTGACTAAATCAAGGCCCATAAATCTGATGCTACTGGTCCAGTATAAACCAGGGAGCACAGCTTTTTATCCCAATAAACATTTGTATGATGTTTGATGACCCTATAATCAATAAGTAAATGAGCAGTGCATGCCAACAGATACTAGGCTTAATTTTGACTAAGACAAGGGCTATAACTCTGTTAGTATTACTGTTGCTCATGGTGTATGCTAATCATTAATATGACAAACCATACATCCGATTGCTTATCAACCATTTATGATGTTGATTAGCTGAGGAATATGTCGTTTTGGCAGATCTCACAGATGAGTGCTTTAGGATAAGCAACGTTGAACCAGGTTTGACAATTTTAAGCGGTGGTGGGGTAGTCAAAAGATTCCATTTTCTGAAGTCAAATAACGTATGTTGTTTGATCATATATTATACCAGGAAAAACATCCGCATAGTTTACGTCATCCTTTACAGAACCAGTCACATGCCTTTTTAGCAACTGTGAAGTTACAGTGGAGCATGACAATCGGTCGGTACGTAATGGAATTTGTCTTCAAGTATACATGTACTAAGATACTTATGTCGTTTAATAAATCTTGAGACGCTCCCCTTGAAATGCCTTGAAGTACAGAGTACCTTTACATTTACGGGTACGTGTATATTTACGCTGGTCAGGTCAATTTGGATTATTTAGCGTCTGCCGTACGTTCATCCAACGTTTTCTTCAAACGACATCTCCTCTAAAACCACTTGGGCTATGGTGATGAAACTTTGCAGTTTGCCCAAGGGTTCACTTATTTTATATAGATTTTTACAAGAAATTACCTTAAAAATCTTAAAAATAGGAGACAGTTTATAAGTAAGCCTAGAGCTTTCTACTCAATCCTTTATGCTGTTGTATATTCACGTTGGTGAATCACGTGATCAAAATAATCTCTACACAAAAGTAGATCTCAGAAAAAAAGTTAGAAAATAATGAAAGCCGTTTAGCTGTAAATGTAAAATGTAGTCTATCTTATGGCAACATAAAAGTATTATAGAACTACACAGGTCTTAATCATGGTCACTTCCGATTGTGCTGAACACTTCGAGAAACTGACATAATTTATTGTTGAAGTGTTCAACACAATTAGAAGGTGAATGTGATTGAGACCTGTGTAGCTCTATAATACTTTTATGATGCCATAAGAAAGGCTATATTTTTAATTTACAGCTAAACGGCTTTCATTAGTTTCTAACATTTTTCATAGATGTGCTTTTGTTTAGAGATTATTTGGATCATGTGATTCCCCATCGTGATATTAGTATGTATTACATGTGATTTTTCAATAAGATATTGATTAAACCAAAAAATCTGGTACTTTCACTTAGTTTTCTACGCCCCTGTTGTTGACCTTGTATAAAGACTAATGGTACTCAGATGAGAGATCTAATTCTTGTTTAAACTGCTTCATACTGCGACATCAGTAACTAACAAGTCATACTTATAAATGGCCGCATGAACAATAGGTTACTTTAAACATTATAAGGCATTGCACAATAGATGAATTATGATATTTGCAATCGTAATCTGACTATATGTAAATATTGAGCGAAATTAGTAACTGTACTTTTCAAGGTTTGTACAAAAATGTAGAACGTACACAACGCAATATGCATAATCTTCAAAATCAGCTGATAAGTATTCCATTCCACCACTTGCAATATAAGTCCGTTAATCAACTTTTCACGGTTTGAAAAAGTCGTTTCCTTTATTGTCAATGACAAGAAATGCAGGAAAATTCTTAACTTTAACTTTATAAATTGCTTCCATTCCTGTAATTACATAGAGCAGTCATTTGGTAAGATACATTATATATAAAGACTATTTTAGACAATTCATAAATTCCTTTCCATATTTCATTTCACGATGTTTCACTCTGCAAGTAGCTCAATTTTGTAATTTTAAGACCACTATGAGTCCAACATAGCTATAGTTTAGATTAACTATCTCGTTTTGCATTTTAGTCCTTACTAGTTATTAGATTATAGATAATAAATAAAGCCATATATAAACTGCTTCTGCCTTCAAACAAGTCCTTACAAACAACAGCATAGACTATTTAAATATAACTTAAAGTAACCAGAACGCATGTAAATTGAATATATGAATATAGACTTACCTAATTCAGGATATTCAAGCAATTCAATAGAATGAAAACATTCTCGTGCTATCGTTCCAGCAATACCACCAATTGAAGCTTAATGAAAACCCACATTCTTCTTACACGCATCAACAACCTGTAGTTAAGATTTATAATTAGCAAATAAAATCTAAACTGCAATAAAAATAAATAAACTGACCAATTTATTCTTGAATATATTAGTTTCTGTTTTTTTTTTAGAAACATAGACATGAGCATATAAAATAACAATCTGAAACTATTTAAGCAAGTAAAATATCACTGATGTTATACGGGTAAGTAGAACTTAAGATATCCCTGTTCTAACCTGTTCACCCCTATTCTAACCTGATCATCCCTGTTCTAACCTGTTCACATCTGTTCTAACCTGATCACCCCTGTTCTAACTTGTTTACTCCTGTGTTAACCTGTTCATCCCTGTTCTAACCTGTTCTAACCTGTTCATCCCTGTTCTAACCTGTTCATCCCTGTTCTAACCTGTTCACCGCTGTTCTAACCTGTTCACCCCTGTTCTAACCTGATCACCCCTGTTCTAACTTGTTCACTCCTGTTCTAACCTGTTCATCCCTGTTCTAACCTGTTCATCCCTGTTCTAACCTGTCCATCCCTGTTCCAACCTGATCACCCCTGTTCTAACTTGTTCACTCCTGTTCTAACCTGTTCATCCCTGTTCTAACCTGTTCATCCCTGTTCTAACCTGTTCATCCCTGTTCTAACCTGTTCATCCCTGTTCTAACCTGTTCATCCCTGTTCTAACCTGATCACCCCTGTTCTAACCTGTTCACTCCTGTTCTAACCTGTTCACCCCTGTTCTACCCTGTTCATCCCTGTTCTAACCTTTCATCCCTGTTCTAACCTGTTCATCCCTGTTATAACCTGTTCATCCCTGTTCTAACCTGTTCACCGCTGTTCTAACCGGTTCATCCCTGTTCTAACCTTTTCATCCCTGTTTTAACCTTTTCATCCCTTTCTAACCTGTTCTTTCCTGTTCTAACCTGTTCATCCCTGTTCTAACCTGTTTCCTTCTGTTTCCATCTACATACGGGTCCATTCGTCCATCTGTAAACGGCCCGATTGAACCACTTGCAAAACCCTAAACAATAAAAGCAATTACGGAGACATACATAATGTATTTGTATATCGCCATTTATTCTCCTTATCATAGGTTATGTTATGGACATCACATTGAATTTATGGGTAATCTACTAAGATGTACTGGGGTAACTTTTGAGGAAAACATAAACTGTATGTTATTGAGAACACCATGATTGTGGCTGCACAGATCACGCCCTATATAATATATAAACCAACAATAACGATCTGTATACATGTAACAATTTCATTGACATTGAATATAGAGGAAATCTGTAAAATAAAACATTTTTTAACTATCCTTGTCAAAAATGAAAAATCCACTCTAAAGACTTCCGGTTATGTATATCTTAATTTGTATTTGTCAATAACAGAAATAACTTGGCAAAAGTTATTACTTAAATGATATAAAGCATCAACTGTGTTTTGAGCATCATTCTTAACTGAAAATCAATGTGACTATTTTGAAGGGTAATATAACTTTCAGAAACAGTACAACGCACGGTCCTGGTAAATAAAAGCACGTGCAATCAGAACGCTTTCAAAATATGTGTTTTTAAGGAAAATGAAACCTCCATAAAATGAGTCGTTATAATAAGAGTTTAAATATATGGTAATAAAACTTCTAACTTGGCAGTGTGGGAGGGATTTCAGAACTTTCATGAACATACCTGAAGGTGACTTGTTCTGAATAGATGTGCCATGTCAATCATTGCCTGCCCTGTCAGTTGTGTTAGAGCTTCTCCATCTACTTTCAGAAACTGGAAGTCTTCGAGTTGAACTTTTTGGACAAAATCACCTGTAAAAACGTTCATGCTGTGACGTTTGATAAACGATTTAGTGTCAATTTACATTCGTTTCTTCGTCTAAGGGATTTTAATCTCCGAAAACGTCCTTTTATACTTAATTAATCAAAAAGAACTGTTGACAATGATTAACATATTTACTTATTCACCATCATGGAAGTCGTTACTGTTTTATATCAACACTATCATTTTAAAATGTACGTACACGCGTGTTGCGTGCATGCGTGTTTAACTCCCGTTAAAACAGTATTTCTAGTACTATCTGCAAGTGGACCAGCACTATACAATGTATTACTGTGAGAAACGGCTAACTTTCTAATTAATTATTTCCTGTTTCATATTTATAAAGGCTAACTTTCTCATTGATTATTTTCTATTTCATATTTATAACGCCTTCCTATAATTATACTTATCAAAATATTTCATATTGTAATAACTCTGATAAAACATGTCCTACGAAATATCCTCTTCAACATTAACAACTCAAAATCACGCAATAAGCATTTTGGTTGGGGCTCAACAAAGACAGCCCTTGATTTATAGTTTGAGCATCGGAGGAGTAAGTATTTCCAACAATATCAACATTCATTCACAACTATTTACGAGATGAACTATGTAAAAGTTTAAAGTAGGTGATTTCATTTGATGACAAACCTGTCCGCTGATTATGAACGAATGTTAATATAATTGGACATAACCCACCGATGCCAAAATAAATCGAATGCTGTCTGTGTGAGCATACAGCTTTACGTGTGAGCTCTTTGTACTAATATAAGCAGTCATACACCAGCCATTACAAACGGATAATATCTAACTAAATACACAGTAATTGTTTTACCCTATCAGTAAAAAACTATCCAAATACTGTAATTTGACATGTGACAGCAGAAAAGAGAGAAACCTGTACTCTTTCTCATTTTACATCAGGGGTCGCTCCACAGCAATCACATCCTGGTAATCAAATGGTTTGGTGTCGCTGCTAGTTGTGTGTCTGTAGGATAACACTCATGGCCTGTCTTTAATGACTAATGGGCCAAGCTTGATCTCATTTTTGAACAACCCGCGAATTTCCAGCAATTTAATGAGTGCATGCATTTTAACTACATGCTTTGTACAGTTATATAGGCATGAGCAAAACACCTCACGTCTCTTTGTTAATAAAGTACGCTTTTCTTCCATCTTTTCTCGGTTTGTCCTGTACTGTTATTCCCTCGTAATATGTTAATAGAAATTTATGCATTTAACATAAGTTACAATATAACAGTTCCTACACTCAAAGTTTCGACGGCATCTGACCTGCTTTGACGGAAATATAAAGTGCTCTGAATTAGTTATCGTACTGTATCAGGGTAAAGCTTTTATTTTTGAACACGATATTTATATGCGCTTTAAATCTCATTTTCGCTTATTTCAGATATATCTTTAAAATTAAACAGTTGGTTAGTCATCTATTTAAACACAATATAGCATTAACTCAATGAAAGAAAAAAACTTAACTGTTATATTATTAGATATAATAAGTCCTGTATTTTGTCGTTGAATAAAATAGTCAGGAGTTCAAATGCGTAGCACGAGTGAATGAATATTTTGCACATACTTATTATTTCGATTCTAACACGTCGTTTTCTTTAAAAAACTATCCCGAACTGTAATCAACTTGTTGCAGTACATAATTATAACTTTAAAACGCGAAATGCTATTGGATACGTTTGTTTACATACCTCATATCATACGTAATTTTGCGGCACGTCGTCCTTGTATTGTATCGTAAAATAAAAAAAATAAAAACATTTTCCTTATATGTTTATTTTGGAAACACAGCCACTTGTGTTAGAATTAACATTTAAGCTACAGTATGTACCTTTTCTGCTGCCGTTTTTCACAGCTGTCGCGTGTAAGTGTGGATATTGTGGAGTGCTGTGTTTGATGGTGTTTACTTTATTTATACGAGGGATGATTCATAAGTAATGCAACTCACTGTGTAAAATTTTTACCAACATATACATATATTTAATCAGTGCATTCCTTCGATGTACTCCCCTTACCCTTCACACAAAGTTTCAGTCGTTTAATCCAATTCTGAAAGCATTTCTGGTAGTCATCAATAGGTATGTCTCTGAGGCTCTGGTATATTGCCGAACCGATTGCAGCACGAGATTCATAGCGTCTACCAGCAAGAACCGATTTCAGACGGCGAAACAAAAAATAGTCACACGGTGCCAGGTCTGGCGAATACGCAGGATGCTCCAAGACTCGCACATTTATGTTCAGTCAAATAATTTTTCAGAAGGTGGGCTTTGTGAGAGGGAGCATTGGCATGTAGTAGTAAAATGTTCTTCATGCGATTTCTT
>JAFMSR010002222.1:0-24966 GCA_022818135.1 Saxidomus purpurata | reverse complement strand
TAATCTTTATATTGTTGAACTAATTTTATTAAATTGAATAAAATATTACATGAAAGCATCTGTATTTAATGTTACTAAATGAAGCTTCACAAAATAAATCAAACACGGCATCACCAACTTGTACCGCAATGACAGTCACACTTTCACAGTTTTCTTTTTTCTTCGCACGTGCTTAAAGGCCTTAAGTGGTTGTATATCTTTAAAGCAATTGTTAATAAAAGGAATAATTAAGTGTGGTCTTTTTTCGTTGTCCCTTTCCACAGTAGTTAATTGTTCTTTAAAAGCAAACAGAAATACATTTATTAAACTAACTAAAATACATGTCATTGTTTCTGAAATGGATGTACAATAAAAAAAGATATATATAATACATACATTTAGGGTAATAAATTACCAAGACTAACAAAGACTTTTATTGCACCCTAATAATCCATATCCGTTCTAGTGTTTTATTGCCCCGGGGTATATTGTAAAACGCAAGTGGTAATTCTTATGACAGGTTATTAAAGTTTCCATAAAATATATAGTTACATCTTATTTGCATTTTCTTTTTCAATTTCTGATATTTGATCAAAATACTAGAAGTACATAATTCGCAAACATTAATTTTTGACATTACATGTATCTGATTTCGATTTCTGACCGGTCTTAACTTTTTCATTTGTTAACCACCTTTAATTACAAAATATTTATAGGGGGACCAAAGTGGAAGTAAACGATTGTCAAAATACGCACAAATAGCAAAGCAAAAAAAACAAAACAAAACAACATCACCACATTTATGACGGGTGAGATCTACCCGGACGAACGGACTCTGAAAACAAATTCTTTCATATAAAATAAGTTTCACAATTTGAAAGTGACATACGTACTTGTGTATATGTGTGTTTCAGTGACATTACAACAGTCCCATGAAAATGTGTAAAAATTACAATGTATACACAAAATCTTTTTTTCACAGGTGTTACATTTGCCTGTTTACGTTAAAGCGACTGCACTCCAAATTCTTAGTAAATTTTATTATTTTGGTAAAATCAATATATATTCAATTTGTCAGCATCAAGATTATTTTCTTTGTGTAAGAGCTAAAAATAAAGGTAGAAAAAAATATTTACCCGAGCCAGGTTTTGAACTCGGATCTTTGCGCTTACAAAAAATTTACAGCGGCTTAACCTACTACACTACGGAGTCAGCTGATTTGATGCGAGTTAAAAATATTGATATACCAAAGAGCCCACCCCGTTAGTCACGGGGTGATATTTTCTACAATAAAAATTAGCAAAACAACACATTTTAATTGTTTCTTTTGTTAGAAAACTTGTCACGTTATCATAATACAATGCCCCTGATACAGTAATGACAATTGTTTTCTTGAAATTGAAAATTTTCTTTTTTTAGCGTAACTTGTCCATCTGGAGTGCAGTCGCTTTAAGTTGAAACAAGTGTGAAATTTAGTCACTTTGCTACAATACAGATATAACTTTAACCAAATGCAGTCCTTTTAATTTACTCATTTAATTTACACATGAATAAAGGATACCGAGACTCGTTCAAAGATTGGTACAATCATTATTCACTTTTTTCCTCTTCATATTAGTTATGCCATCTCTACATTTTAAAGCTACAATACGTACAAAATCATCACGATTTTAATACGATAGAAATCGACAACTTCCGTGAAAATTACGGACGCGCCCGATCTGTATTACGATTACATTTTTAACTGACTGTACTTATAAAAAATATCAAAAAGGTAAAGCGAAATCCTTCAAATATTTTATTTATTTTACACCAATTTATAGTTGATATCATTCCCTTGCCGATATCACTGAAGCAAAAACAATCTTATAATTGATGTTCTATGTATGGGTCAAAGTATTTAGACAAATGGCCCAAAAAACTGATTAAAAGTCTTGCAATCCTTAACATTTCATATGGAAAATGCGGTGGTACTTTTTTAATTAAAAAAGGTAAGTGAAATACCAAATTAATCTTTTTGAAATTTACATCATTATTAAGAGGAAAAATAATATTAATTCGTCTGACCGAAGCAAAAACGATTAATTAAACGGTTTTTGATTTAATAGGATTAAACCGACATCTCCCTTCTTTGTTTAATGTGTAAAAGCCGCGTCTAATCGATTATCGGGAAAAAATGAAAGTTCCATATGCATGAAAAGGTCCAGTCCGTTATGCTGCCTATGTGTACTATTATTGTTAAACTTGTATTTCCTTCCGGTGGATGTAAGATTTATTTTTTGGCTTTAAAAATGATAACATAATATGTATCAGAAGGGTAAATATTTTCATCCGACGAGAGCATTCAACGGCCAGAAACGTTTATTATTATCGTAGGATAATCTGATTATTGATTTTTTGTCGGTTGTAACGTTCTAGATGGATAACTTTGAATGTAGTGGAGACAGTCTGTAAATGCTCGCCGGCATGAATGTTCCATATGGGAATAAAATTTCTAATTGAAGTCCAAACTAACGTAAAGACAGCGACAAGAACAGTACCTTTATTCATATACACAGACTACCGGATATACCATCTTTATTAGCCTATCAATACAGAACTGTCGTTCTGATGCTCAATGATACTTTTCTGTCCTACGGTTTATATATGCGCATCAGGACTCCAAAGCGTTGTTTATTAGCCGATAAACAAGCATGTACGGATACTGTTTCTTAAACAATTTTATGATAGTGTTTATGCAATGGTAACCAAAACAAAACTGAACTTTTGTCTTAACTAAAATGACCCATGATAGTTCAACACCTTTATATTTTATGAAGAAACAACGAATGTCTTTACCCAATTTATCTAATTATCTAACACAAGGGGCTATATATAAATACGGACGTTTCTACTGTAAAATCTCAAAACTATCCACTATCACTATGCCAAATATCACACGGTGTGAATGACATTATTATACCATTTTCAACAAATTTAAATGCAATCTCAATCATTGTTCTATGATACTAGTTAAAGTTATTTAAAGTAGCTATATGATACATTCATAGGAAAATTTTTAAACAAATAGGTACATTGCTTCACGGTATAACTGAAAGTAGATCATTTGCTTACCACAAGTTTTGTGACATTATCTTACCAGACTGACACGTCCTTGTAATTCTTCAGTAAATGTAATTATTTTTAAATTGATTCTCAGGTGTTTCAATAATATATTGGCGATCACTCATTTCGCCGAAAACTACTCATGTGCAAAACATATGTGTCATGTGTGTGCATGTTCAAGGATCTTTTCAACGCTGTACAACCTTTCAGCTGTGCAACACCTTGCCAACTTTATACAGTGCTTTTTCGTTCATTTATACAAATTCGGGCTTTAAGAAAGGTATTTCTTTATTGCAGGGTATCTAAAATAAATACTTTTTAAACATTGATTGAGTTTTAAGCGTGTTTTCCCCGAAATTGATATTTCAAGGGCAGACGTCTGATTTAACTCCTAATTTTGCAAACTAGTTTCGGGGAAATGCTTTTTGAAAATCAGTTAAAATGATCACCATGCTTGCTTCGAAACTGGAAAGGTATAAATGCTGTCAAAACTTTATTAGCCGAAGGGTCTTATTTGTAATACACGTTTAAAGTAGAGTTTATGTTCCCGGAACTTTTTTGTCTTTGTTGGACATTTTCTGATGAAATCAGCGAAAATAGCTGAGAAATTAGAGTACTCTGACATAAGCCAAGTCTGGCGTTTTTAGTATATATATATATATATGTTTTTATTTCTGATAGGGAAGGGTAAGTTAGAGGGGAAAGGATGAAGTTAAGGGAGCTGAGAGAGGGGCCGCTGTGGCAGTATCCTGTTAGTCATGTTATGTATTATCTGAGTTATGAATAGACTTGTTAATTAAAATAAATTATTAACTTTGAAGTTTGTCTTATTCGTCAATTCCTCCATATAAGTTACAATATTTTTTATTTCTACTCTTAAATGTTGAGAAGTGAAACTGATAATAAATTAAAAAGCCGGGTGCTGTATAAAGGTGCGCACAACCGATCGCTATCTAATCGCCTTTCTGTATAAAAAAAGTTTAACTGATGTCAAACTAAATAACCTCAAAATCATAACTAACAGAATATTCGGAAGTTTCATAACTTAACCGAAAATTTTAAGCTATGAACTCCAGTCATTATCGATACAATCAGCGTCATAACATATGCTGCAGTACCGTAAACCAATCAATAATCTATATAGAGTTGTTGTTGTACAATAAATTGGTGGATATCAAATTATTTCAGGAGGCTTCTATATTGTTTAATTGAGGTAAAATGAGGCATTTTTCGCCATATCTTTTATTTAAAAGTGTACTTATATATCATTTTACGTTCATTTAACACATCTATGTTTCAATATATTATAATCGGCTAGATGTAAGGTTAGTCCCTTTAATTGAAAATGCACGCAGTTAAGAAAAAATGCAGATTTCGGTATTTTAAAATTTGGTACTTCTCATATTGCGCCTTGAAATGGTCACATTGTATTATAATGGTCTACTACTCAATAAATGCTTTAAAATCGTGTAATTTCTCTTTTAATATGACTTCATACAAACATGTTTATAGTCGTAATTCGTTTATAAATTTTTAACCATGATACATGTAGTCAAAAAGACATTCCCACCACATTTTACAGAAATAATTTTTTTTTAACGATTTAACATTTTTTTTACTTTTCATTGATATTTTGGATAAGAGTATCAAAATCATAGACGACACCTTTAAATTTGAACAAAAATCTTTGCAAATCAGTTTTCCAAACGTATGCGTGAACTTTAATCTATGCCTCGTATTTCAAATTTATTTAAATAAAATGAGAAATTTTACCTCGGTAATTTCAATCAAATATTTTCAAACGCCGTTATAAGCTGATGCACACAGCTTGGGAAAACGAGCTACTTTAGAATTTAAAAGTCGAGTTCAAATCATTTTTATAGATTTACTGTTACGTTTATGAACTGTAAATGCTGAGTGTAATTGTCGTTCACATATGATATTCATTGAGGAAGCTTTAAAATAATATTAAGAAAATAATACCAGTACTAAATCATTGGTATTTCATCCTGACTATCTACATCAGATCAATGTCTAAATGAAGATCAACTTAGAAAATTCCGTTTCTATTTCTAGTACTAGAACATTACCTGCTAGTTGATTTTCCGAAAATAAGGCCATAATATCTATCTTTAGATCAGACTTTCCCAGCTGGTTAATATGCAAGTGCGCATAGAGGAACTATTTGTTACGTACCAAAGTGATTGTTGTTTCGTTAATTAATTTAAGTTTATCAGTTTGAAAATAAAGTGTCAAAATTAATGTTTTACATCAAACTGATTGAAGTCAGAACATGAAAATAGTGTTAGGGAGATTTTACTTTGATTTTATCGCACTCTATTGATTGGCGTAGGAAAACAGTTCCAATGGTTGTTTAGGGCACAATCCTCATTGTCTGTTGCAAAGACAATGAAAGGTAATCACCTTCAAAAATATGCCTTTGTATCGAACGATGCAGCTACGGCCTTCCATACTCTAATTTTTTGCATCTGTTTGATAACAGTTTTACGTATCGCAAAATATGCAACAAATACACATTTCATGGAAATATAAATCTCATATGGGGAATGTTAACAGTGATTGAGCCCCTGTATTTCTCGTTCCAAAATGTACGACAGCTGCAACTGTTACAATGAAGAGCATTTTGTGTGATTCTACACTGGCTAGAAGTCAAGTTTTACAGGCTTGTTTAATGAAATATATCCATTCAAACATTTAAATCTTACAAACTTACTGTATACATGTAGAATATGTTATTTAAGAAGTTATAAACAAATCAACCCGGAGGTTGCGGGTTCGAGCCCCACTAGGGTCACGACCGTACTTCCTCATATGACACCACTTCTGGTTTTCCAGGAAGCGGACTCTCGAGTGACTCGATCACTTACAAGCTTTCTTCATAATCGAACTAAGATAAATATGTATAAACTAAATGTAACTGAACAATACAATACCATACAATACAATGCAATGCAATACACGGCACGGCACGGCACGGCACGGCACGGCACTGCACCAAAGACTAGACAAGACAAGTTATGACAAGAAAATATTTATTTACTGTTGGAAATGTAGTAGACATGTAACACAAGCTATCTATAATTTTTTTGCGGACTTAAACCATTCTTAAACAAAGCCTGTTTCCTAAACACTTATTTCAGTTATCGTCACATAAAGGAAAACAAATCAAAAACATGTAGTAGATCTACCTGGAGTATACTGTTTGAGTTCTTAGTCTCTCTCTGATTGTGAAATCCTGACGTCATTTCCTTTGAATGGTATTACCTTCCTTCTAGGCAAAGTCCAACTCTTTTCCATTTTTTTAGCATTGTTATACGTTATATAGCAGGAAGGTGTGTGGTTACACAATATTATGTACACAAAGGCACGTCTGTTGAAAAGAGGAATTTTCTAAATATTGACAGACTCCGTTTCACATAAAGTAGCTATACCACGACTATTGTATTCCACAGCGTTAAATCGACTCAATTATACAAATACGTTGAAGACATATGATCTAGTTGAGAGGTGACTCGTTTTATCCGATCGAATGCATGCATGACATAATCGGCTAGTGACAAATCAAGTATTCATTATTATTTTGAGAAATATGAAAATTTGTTTGCACCAAATAAGCGCCGGGTATATCAAAAGAAATGGGTGCACGTGGAAAACTTCATTTTAATCAGTTTATACTGTAATAAAAATCGCCATGCGACCAGTTCATTGTAGTAAATGCGACATTTTACAATTTATGTTGTTCTATCTTTTTTCTTTGGAGAATATAATCTGCATGGTAAATTGCTAGATGTAGGGAGTGTCTACCGAAATTAAAATGGCATTTACACACAATCAATTATTCAATGTGTTACAACAATATTGAGCGCGATGCAATGTGAAACCTTTTGAGTATTCATGAATAGATGAAGAATGTTGTATTTGTAGACGGGGATTTCATCGTTTTTTGTTTTTTTGTTTGTTTGTTTTTTTTGCAACAATGCAACAGATGTTAATAAAAAGCAAGTATTGACATTTAAACGGTGGCCAACGGGGAACACGAAATGCATGCGTTTATACTGAATGACGTCGCGCAGCGGGTTAAGATAATTTTTAGAAAAAGGCTGTATTGCTTTTATATACAATAAAGTATATAAACAATAAACTGTATTTACTTTAAGTTCTGTATACGTTAACATTACTTTTTACCATGACGAAAACGCTATCACATTTACAGAACACAATATTCTAAAAATTGAAATTGCCCAGTTTTTCATGAAATTATATACATGTAGTCACAAGCTTAAATGTGTGTTATCTCGGAATGTCACTAAAATCGGTAGTATTTTGTGCGTTCTGTGTTATTTATGGCAGTCGTCTTTTACGCAATCTTAGATTGGCAGGTCCGCATCATGCGCTGACAATTTTTACCGGCAGTTCAATATTCGACTTTGTCAGAATTTTGATATTTTTGTGACCGCCTACCCCTTAAATATGCGAGTTTTCAGGTACTTGTCTCTACTACCTACAAAGTTTGAGGACACTAGACCAATGCATTCTCTAGATAGTGATCGGTCACGTTGTTTTCTGTTGAATGTCACTGTGACCTTGACCTTTGATCTGTTGACCTCAAAATCGATAGCGGGTACCTACTGGTCATGGTCAACCTACCTACAAAGTTTGACACTATGCCAATGCATTCTCTTGATATTGATGTGACATTGGCTGTTTTGCTGTTGAAGATCACTGCGACCTTGACCTTTGACATGATGACCTCAAACTCGATAGTGTCCATCTGCTAACCTACACAGTTTGAGGACCTTGAGAAAAATCGTCCTCGTCTTTTCTGTTGAAGATCACTGTTTTTTGACCTCGAAACCTCAAGATCAATAGGCACCATAAATATATGATATGACCTACTTACCAAGTTTAAGGAACCTATGCCTAATTATTCCTCGGGTATTGATCAGCAAGGTTTGGTTTACCGATATGCATATGGACAGACCGAACGACATGTGCAAACTAATATACCTTTCCGTCTTCGGTGCTGGGGGCTTGGGGATAATCAGGTGATAGACAATGTTCTTTATCATTCAGTATGACCCTTGTGTTATGATATGAACAGCCTGGGTACACGCCAAACATCTAAGCTATATGCCTTGTGGTTTCAGAAAAGAAGATTTCCTAGGAAATCTATGCAAAGTCAAGTGACCCCCTAGGCGCCCGGGCAGGGTTAATTTTAACCCAGGTATTCATGGTTTGAACAAAATTGGTAGAGGTCTACAAAGCTATGTTTCCTGCCAAATATCTAAGCTCTTCAGAGACGTTTTTAATGTATTCCTATGTATGCCTACGAAAATCAAGTGATCCCCGGGCAGGGTACATTTTGACATGGGGGTAATGATTAATTAAAAGTCTTCTCTTAATTGGTAGAGGTTCACTACACCATAAATTATCTGTAGGCTTTGTTGTTTCAGAGAAAAAGATAATTCAAGGTTTCCTGTATAGGCCTATGAAAAATCAAGTGATCCCCCGGTCGGGATTAATTTTGACACAGGGGTCATGATTTGCACAATTTTGGTAAAGATCCACTAGGTATTGTTACATGCGAAATATCTAAGCAAGAAGAAAAAGTAGAACATCTTTTCCTATTTGTTGCCATAGCAACTAACGTTCTGCATGGAAACATCCCTGCTAAGTTACATCAACACTGGCCTAGTGGTGTCGGAGAAGATGTCGTTAGAAGGAAATGGCGGTCCTTACAGCTCACCCAGACACTTTATACCTGATGAGGTAAAATTAAAATAATAACATATGTATTGAAAAGTTCTGTAAGTTCTGTTCATCAGAATTATCGAAACTGGGCTTTGTACTTAAATCACTCCTGTAAATGCCATTGAATTATGTCTAGTAGTTGCAAAAGACATTAATATGTGAATTATATGTATCAAAAACAACAAAAGGCAACACTTCAATGGAAATATTCTGAGCACAGCATGCAAACAGACGGACAAACTGATAAACTGACAGACAGACGGACGAGCGTGATTCAAATAATCCATTAAGGGTTGCTAACTTAAGGCCTATTTGTCTTGTTGTTTTATAACTACAACTGGCTCTGTTGCTATGGCAGAGATTGCAGGGAATAATGGTGAATGCAGTGTTTCTACTTTCAACTTTATTGAAAACAAATAGGCAACTTTCTGCTTTTCTATTTACAGCCTCAAAATGTACAACCTCTCTCTCTGTGAGACATCTGGAAAATAACAAAGATATTTGAAAACTCGAAACCCTACTTTCGTTTTCCAAAAAGCCAAATATGATTCCTTAATTATTTTGTTAAACTCAAATTTTCAACACAATATGGTCACATTCGATGCAGTATGTCATATTTTCCTTCTGAGAAAACGCCCGTAACGACTTCAGATTTAAAAGAAAATTCAATTTAGTGTTAGTAATGTACCTTTAAAGCAAAACATCTCGTCAAGATGTCACAGGTTAGGAAAAGTGTAAACCCTGATCGGGACGCGAACCCATGGCCCTATGCTTATACAATGTAAGAGTGTAAGAGCAAATGCTCTTCCCACTGAGCTAACCGGTCGCTTATTTACTTTCTCCCCAATTGTGATCATTTTATCCTTTTACATAAGAAGCAGCGCCCACTGCCTTACACGAGGAAAATCCCTTCTTTTGCTGATAACTGCAGCCGTTAGAAACCATCTCGCGTATATATTTAATGTAAGAAGGGGACGCTGCTTCAAAACATTATTACCTTGACATATACAACAACAAGAGCTATCCCTCACAAGTGACGAATGCCCCCGAAAGAGGTGCCTCACAGTCTGTGTCCTCTACATGTGCTCAATAAATTCGCTATGTAATTTTATAATCCTTCCATACATGACAGAGGAACTATGCATACAGTTTTCCATTACTTTAAACACTAAGTGTGACCTTGACCATTGAGGTAGGGACTTGGGACTTGCATGCGACACATCCGTTTGATGTGCTAGACATTTGTGCCAAGTTATTTTAAAATCCTTCAAAGCATGATAAAGTTATAGTCCGGACACAAATGTATGCATATATACAGGATTCCATTACCTATACACTCTAAGTGTGACCTTGACCTTTGTGGTAAGGATGTGGGTCTTGCAACACGTCATCTTGATGTGCTAGACATTTGTGCCAAATTATTTCAAAATCCTTCAATGCATGACAAAGTTACAGTCCGGACACGAATGTGTGCATATATGCATATATAGAGGAATCCATTACCTTCAAACTCTAAGTGAGACCTTGACATTTGAGCTAGGGACGTGGGTCTTGCACGCGACACGTCGTCTTGATGTGCTAGACATTTGTGCCAAGTTATTTTAAAATCCTTCAATGCATGACAAAGTTACAGTCCGGACACGAATGTGTGCATATATGCATATATAGAGGAATCTGTTACCTTCAAACTCTAAGTTTGACCTTGACCTTTGAGCTAGGGACGTGGATCTTGCACGCGACACATCGTCTTGATGTGCTAGACATTTGTGCCAAGTTATTTTAAAATCCTTCAATGCATGACAAAGTTACAGTCCGGACACGAATGTGTGCATATATGCATATATAGAGGAATCTGTTACCTTCAAACTCTAAGTATGACCTTGACCTTTGAACTAGGGACGTGGGTATTGCACACCATACCTTCAACCTATAGACCTTGACAGAGCTAGGGGACACGTCGTCTTGATGTGCTAGACATTTGTGCCAAGTTATTTTAAAATCCTTCAATGCATGACAAAGTTACAGTCCGGACACGAATGTGTGCATATATGCATATATAGACCTTTGTGGTAAGGATGTGGGTCTTGCAACACGTCATCTTGATGTGCTAGACATTTGTGCCAAATTATTTCAAAATCCTTCAATCTCCAAGTGTCGACACGAATTGACCATTAGCAATATAGAGGAATGCTTACCTTCAAACTCTAAGTGGACCTTGACTTTGAGCTCGGGACGTGGGCGCACGCGACACGTCGTCTTGATGTGCTAGACATGTGTGCCAAGTTATTTTAAAATCCTTCAATGCATGACAGAGTTACAGTCCGGACACGAATTGTAAGTGGGGACGCACAGACGGACGGACAGACGGACGGACGGAAAGACGGACGGACGGTGTGATTTTAATATGCCTCCCTTCGGGGGCATAAAAACAGTGTGTATGGGAAAAGGCCGTGATATATTTATTCTTCTGTTAATTACAATTCACTATGACATATAACGGGCTTAATGATAAAATCAAAATGAGAGAAGCGTTCCAGCTAAGATGCACGGAAACGAATTATTACTGCGAGTATGTAGGGGAATTATTTCATAGACAAAAGTACTCGCCAATCCTGGCATATACCAAGTAGGACCGTCCTTTGTAGACAAACTATTCTAACATAGTACAGTACTTCTCAATGATATTGTAAAATAAAGATACACTTTCTTGCAACTCTTTTTCTTGAAAAAGACAACTGAATACTAAACAACGGCACACGTCAACACTGTTTTAGAGCGAATAAAACAGTGTTCCATCATCATCCTATCAACGAATATATGTTACTTCATCAGTAAATACAAAGTGAATTGGATTAGCTACGTATCATAACACTGTGAGAGTTTGCAGATTAATGACTATAGGGACGCACCGGCAGACATTCGAGTGGAATGTGTGACCCTATTCTCACCCCTCTTGAAACGCAGAATAGCAGAGAACCACTGGCATTTAATCATGGCATGAATAATTTATAAATGTGTATCAATTTATGCACAGACAAGCCGACGGACACAAGAACGGACGGCGTGATCATCGTATGTTTAGTCCGCATATCAGTAAGCTACTGGCGATTGATCTTAGCATGTATGCTTTAGAAATGTTTATATTGTTTTCAGCTCTGACATTACATTACGGGCAAGCAGACGGAAGAATAAACGGACGGCGTGACAAAAAAACAAAAATAATATCAAACAGGGAATGCCACGTACCAAAAACGCAGCCTCCCCAAAACGAGCCCCACAGCACCCAGAAGTGCACACCACCAACACACACACACACACACACACGCGCACACACACACGACACACACACACAATCATGTACACACACACATATACACTACCAACACACACTAGCATACAAAGCAAACACACGAGGACAAAACGAACAATTAAAGGAACACAAACCTATTTTAGCCCTATCTGAACACGGAATGGCGTTTAATCTAAGCATGTATGCTCTCAAATGTTTATTGATTCATACTATGACACTGCATTACGTACAAGCCGACGGACAAACAAACGGACGGCGTGACTATCGTATTTCCAGCTTACTTGGAACGCGGAATAGCCGTGTACTACTGACGTAGATTCTTCACATACATGTTACCTGAGCAGCTGCTGAAAGCTCTGCCGGAAGTATAACTACATATACATGTACATAGGTTACAGTTCGCCAAGAACTGTCGTGCGTACAAAGACACAGATTCAAGAGGTAAGTAGCAAAGTGATCCACAAATTGCAAACATGTAATCGTGTACGGCCTTACACATACATGTGGCATAATCAACTCCAGTACGGCTAGCATGTTTCAGCATTTCTTTTGTAATTAGTCGATGGGTTATATATTAGCCCTGAACAAATAAGACACAGTCAATTCATGGACAGAGCGACCGACTTGTGTGGTCAAGGTCCCCTCTAATGGTTAAAGGGACGCAATGCCCAATTGACTCCGAAATAAGGAAAGGCTGGGGAACGCGAATCTGCAGTTTCTACCGAACCAATCCTATAAAGTGGGCTTTCTTTCCTTTAAAGGTACTGCGACAGACTAATTGATTGTGGATTATGTATGCACATATCTGTATACTGCCCACGAAGCGTCCTCTTTGTTTATGGGCTTATCAAGTAACAAGCACGTTTCAAAGCTAGCATAATAGTTCATAGAGCTAGCAAACTCACAAACTAATAAAATGTAAAATAGAAAATGAATAACATAACTTCCTTTTAAAGCTCAATGCATGTGTACTTAATTTGCATTACAAAGTGTCTTAAAATTAATCACTTTTTCGTTTGTGTTGCAACGATACTTCCGACATAAAAAGAATATCAATTGATCTGCATTGCCCGACTACATACTAAAATATCGGATCGGATCCATTGACCCGAATAAAGATATGAATATTCAACTACAAGCTGTATATTCTAGAATAAACTTTATAATTACCAACTGCAAGCTGGCTTCATATTCGCGAATTAACATTTTTACCTACAAGATCACAAACTGTAATTAAAGGTATAAGTATGCTAATTACATTTCGGAATCCATAGACTTACATCATGGGTTTTTCGGCCAGTGCGACTACCCAAACTCTCCTCGACTGCTGAAATGCATTTTATTTTGCAGAATCATCTTAGTCCCACATTATAAAATAGCATTTTTTTGCATTTTATCCAATACTTTACACCATTAATTTGAACTGAATGACACTACCCCAGTTTCGGGGCACTTTTAGTAGTCACAGACCAACATTGTCAGTATTTTCAAATACTAAATACATGTATTTTAATTATAATTCATATACACAGGAAAATATTCGAACTTACACACAAGTGAGTAGCAATTTACATTTATTTATATGTATACTTTCAACAAGCTATTAAAAGACGAGATAAAATTTACGATTTTGCAAATGCCTTTACAATGATTTTGCATTTATACTCAATCATAGAATCTCAGTTAAATCAGCAGTTTTTACATAACAAAATGTAACAGAGGCGTAGCTTACACATTTCGTCGGCGCTGTAAACTATTATTTTATCCTTAAATATCCCACTGGGGTCACGACCATACCTCCTCATATGCCACCAGTAATGTTTTTTTTCCAGGAGGCGGACTCGAGAGTGACTCGAAAAGCTACAAGCTTTCTTCACAATCAAGCTAATATATGTTTTAAAAACTAATCTAAATGTCCTCAATAGAACGGTCTCATACACAGACATCTACGTTATTATTTCACATAGCCAACTATTCATTATTTCAAGAAAGAATCTAAGCCCGCTGAAAGAAAGTTATCAAAAGTCATATATATATATATTGCTAAAATCATCATTTATCTAAAAAAGAAATACATGTATCTTGTTCGTTGTACTTGACTTGATATTTATAAGTATTTGGTAGTGCGTAACGCTATAAAAGAATAGCATTGTGTGCATGATTTCGTTGGTGAACTGCTGAAAGGACTTTGATGTGATACTAAACTGTATTTCGTTGGCTACACATATAAAGTTGGGAAAGGAATACACCATATATTTTCCATGGGTTCAATCCATGATTGCTTTAACTTCATTTTTGGTCGCTTAGATGTGAAAAAAAAACGAAAGATGAGCAACTACACCTTTGAAAACTCTACTGAAACGATAGTGTTTTTATGTGTTGTGTGTGGGGGGAGGGGGGGGGTTGCAAACCTTCGCCTGAGGCGGATAAAGTAGTAAAATTCTAGCACCATAACGTGTCTAGATGTATGTAGTTTTTGAGGATGAAAGATAACGTGTCAGTAAAATAAACTTCCATGCAGACTTTAAAATAAACTGGGACAAATGAATAGATATGTCATATAAATGGAACATGATATCGACATGAACGCAAGATGAAGAGTTTTATCGTTGGTTCCGGGTAAAATATACACGTACGAGCAACGTCCCAAGATGAAGTTAGTTGTTTCAGTTTCGGGAGATAAAACAAGATGCAAACGCGTCCCGTTCAGAGACACCTTCATGTTCTTTCATATACCCGGTACAGCACCGATAACCTCGGTTTATGTCATAAGTTATGCTAATATATTTAGTTTTGATATTTTACATCTTGAAACTTTTATGAAGAATAAATGGTCATATACATATTTACAAATCAAGCAAATTATAGTTGAAGACCTACAGATTAATGATTAAACTACACATTATATAAATCGATGATTAAGAAATTTTGCTTTAATAGTTATGGTTTTCATAGCAAATACCTTTTTTATCTTTATTCTAAATAACCAGTAAATTTTAACCAACAAGAAATGAAACATGTAGTTTTACTTTTTATGTCAGTAAATGTGGTTTCTCACTATGGGAGAAAAATGAAATTTCCTTCAAAATGTTTTTTGTTGTTTCCTTTTATGGATGCAAAATTAAGATATTTTGCGCTAACTTCAGCAATTCTACTGCAATTCTTTTACAAAATACCAAATAGCCCCAGGCTGAAATAATGTGCACTTGCGGGATTATCCGAGGATTTCCGTTTATTTCCGGATGCATACGAATTCAGTGTCAGCTTCGGTGAACGATAGCAAAAGTCTGATATCGATTTTTCAAATGAAATCTCTGATGGGTCTAATTCTGCCAAGCCATATGCTTCAACTTCGAAAGTATGTAAAGTTAAGTAATGCTCTAATGTTCTGTAACGCATTATATTATTATATGAATTGTATGTCGTAAAAATGTATATTACTGATGCTGTCCGAGTTTCCGCACAAAACATGTAAAGCACAGGTTAATATCATTATATAATGATTTTTAATTTTTAGTATTTCTTTGTACTTTTGTGTAGGCCTATTCTGGTGGTTTGTTAATTACATTCTGCGAGCCTGAAATGGATGAATGATTGAAAATGTTAGGACTCGTAGGGATATGTATTTCTCAAGGATCAGTAAACACGAATCATAATGTGTAATATTTAAGTTTATCAAATTACAGAATAAATCATACGAATGTATGCATCGTTTCCATGTCATATGTTTTGCGGTTATATCGCTCTGAAATGTTTCTTCGTGTTTTGTAAGCATTGTCTGTTTCCTCGGGGTATGTGGTACGATAATTCTCAATAACGTGCGGTAGAGGAAAACAACTTACGAATGGGGTTAATTGCAAACTCCCATGTTTTAACTCATTCACACTTTGATTGTATCAATAGGTATAAGCGTATATTATATTTTTTTTTGTATTTCAGCATTTTATTGTTAACGTGCAATTAGATAATAGTATTATTCTGAAACCGGTATAATTTTACTCAATAACAAACTTTCCAAATTCACCTTGAGGATAATAATAATTATAATAATAATTTGTTTATTTCAAGAAGGTAAGCACATTAAATAAGACATTAAGTAACTGTTACTTCACTTCAAATAGTATATAGTATAAGCTCTAATGTTACATAAAATGCAGTCAAGTGTTCCTTAGTTTAAACTGGGTGTTTTATCATTTGCTTTGTAGGAGATGCACAGATTATTCCAGACAATAAAGGAGGAACATGTGGAGCCTGTTGAAGGCAAATTAACTGGTATATAACTAAACGTTCAATTAATTGCTTTAACGATTAACATGTAACCTATATGAAGTTGCCTTTGTTTGTTGACGCCGTTACAAGTACAGCACGCTGATATAATGGTTGTGTTAAAGTGTAAATTGAAGCAGGTAATATATTACTACTGTGCATATATCCATTAGCTACGTTGCAATCATTCTAGTCCTCCAGAGCATTCATTACGTAATTTCATGTCTGAAATATGAGGATGGGTAGCAATAAAACAGCGTTATATCCGATAGATATACAGTTTTTAACCATGTATCATTATTTTAGAATATTCAGACATACATTCGATAGCAATGAATCGTTAATACAGAGCATGGTTAATCAGACATACATTCAAAAGCCATATATATTTTAGCATTATTACTATAGAACGGCCCTTCAGACATACATCCATAAGCCATAAAGCATTACACATAAACATTGTATATGAAAGTTATGGCATAGCTATAATGTTCATAAATAATATGACATCTAAAGTGTATATAAATGACCCTGTTACATCAATGCTTGACATAAAACATGTGATGACAGGTGCCAGAGTATTGCACGTGAACTATAAACACCAGTATCCTGCATGAAGCTTGTGGTATAGCAAGTACTGTAAAATGTAAATCATTGAAATGTACATGACACATATGACAAAAGTTGCTACCCTAAAGTATGATATATGGAATTACTGGATCTCATATTCATGTTCCAAAATACAAAGACACCGAAAGTTATATCAAGTGTAATAGAAAGAAATAATATCAGAATTGTTTTAGAATTTTGTTGAAAGAAACCAGAATTTTCTAAACTATTTATGTATTTGTGTTTAGGTGAAATTCCAGAGTGGCTGTGTGGCAGTTTTTACAAGAATGGCCCTGGCTTGTACGAGATTGGAGAAAGCAAATATCAACACATGTTTGATCCTTTAGCGATGCTTTCCAAGTTTCATATCGGTGTGTCTATCTTACTTATGTTTCGTATTAGTGCTAAAGATATTTAGGTCAAGTTAAATATGCGAAAATGCGTGATGTACAAGTTTTTAAACGTATCATTTTGAATGCTTCCTATTACCGTTTCGGCTAGGAGGGGTTTGAATTTGACAATGGCTCAGTTTTATCATTTAATTATGTCATAGGCGTGTTAGAGCTTACTTTACACTGTAAGGGGATATCTTTAATATGGGCTGCTTTTTACAACGAATTTCTAATTCTGCTTTTTTCATTAAACAGAAAACAAGAGAGTGACGTACCAGAACCGGTTCTTAATGAGTGACACTTACAAAAAGAACGTAGCGGCGCAAAGAATTGTCGTGTACGGATTTGGGACCATGCCTGATCCAGACCCAACCAAAAGCGCTTTCCAGAGGTATGCTGGCATCGGAGTACTGTTAATCAACAGTGCTTTAATCATTACTATGTTTCGAATACAAGTTGTCAAGCCCAAGTTGTTTCAGCAAAAATGTGGCAAAAGGTCATGGATCAATTTAAGGATAGATGAGTTAATACCCTCTGTATAAATCATGTCTTCGAAAAAATCACGATTAAGAAACACAAGTTGAATGATCGGAAGAACATGTATGTGTAAACCTTAACACAAATATCATAAAAAAAATAAGACACAGCATTCATTTTTAAGCGATAATGTCGTGTACATATGATAATGAAATGTAAAACTTACAAAACCCACAAATAAATGCATTAAAAGTGTACATATAGCATATACGAGGATCGGTCAAATATTAAGACCAGTGGGATTTACATGAAATAAAAAGTTAACATTATTTTTATCTCTGTTGATAACAAACGTGTTATTATCCATTTAGTCATAGTACATTGTATATTATGATCACAATAAGGTACGCTCATATAGTTGTACTCAAAATCGTCGGTTTATCGGTAAAGGGGCAAGGGACATTTTTCGGCTTAGACTTATAAGCTTACTTTTGGACGGAAGATGGTTACTTTTCAACCGCTAATAAATTGACAAATATAATGTTTATCATTTTTTGAATTGAGCAATGTAATGTGTAAGGCACCTTTACAGGTAAATTGTTTTCAAAAATACAAATAAAATAACGTATACTGATATATTACTGATAAATAGAAATAGGCAAGAGGGTATTGAAAACATTAATTTCCACACCACAGGTTTAAAGATAATTTCACGATGGATGAAACAAATGATAATACGAATGTTAACTTCTTCACACTCGGGGAGGAGCTACATTGTATATGCTGCTACAGAAACAAACTTTATAAACAGGATAGACCCGGAAACATTAGAAACACTAGGACGGGTAATGTATCTCGTAATGTTGTTAACAAATTTGTAAGATTGATTACAGCTGTGCACGTGATCTTGCTAAAATAGGTGCCACTTTATTATATCGAATAAGACATTCATTTTCCACTATTAGTTTTTAAAAAAACCTTGTCACAAGAAATCATTGATTGTTACATATATTTACTTTCACAACAATTGTGTACATGTAATTCAAAAGGAAACATATGTCACTTAAGATATCATTGCTTTTCTATAATAATACTGCAGGTCAATCATGATATCCGTTTCAAATAAAAAATCATGATAAATCTAACGATTGTCAAAGATTTCTTACACCTATTTTGTGCATTGGATTTACCAGAATCAGCGCAAGCGGATAATATGATTAAATATAGAACCAGCAGCCATGTTAATAAAACTCAATGTCTCATTTTCGGTTTATTCCTTTATGCCGAAATTGTGTATATCTACATAATTATATACTTAAATTAATTGTCTTTTAAATCAGGTAGAGCTGCCAGAATACGTTCCAATAACTACCGCAACAGCACATCCGCACTACGACGCCGACGGCACTGTTCATAACATTGGGTTGTCTTTCAAAGGAAGACCAAAAACATGCATTATGAAGTTTTCTCCAAAGAAAGGTAAGGCACTTTTTAAAATTTCTGTTGACATTTTACTGAACCATTAGATGTGTCTATTTTCAATCCAGCAAACAGTCAAATCATTCCTTAACTTAACATTGATCCACACTGTAAATATCAATAATGTAAGTTATCAATATTGATAAAATGATGACTGAAATAATATTTTCTAATCATATTAATCAAAGTAGGTGTGCGCTCTGAACAATAGTAATTTAGAATGTTGAATAAAGAAATAAATAAACCGCGTTATAGCTTTGATAGTTTTTAAGACATAGTGTCATGCAATTGCCTTCGTTTTGCATAAAGTGAAACTTATAAAAAACTCTTTTGGACATTTTTCCTTAAATGGGATTTATAGTTCATATTTCACAGACGAGTCAATTAGAAAAGTTTCTTCCTTTGTTACTCCTTTTTAAAATAGAGAAAACCAACAGTTTTCCGAAAGGTGAGATCGTCTCGGCAATAAAAGCTACGAGGGCAGTGAATGTGAACTATTTACATAGCTTCGGAATGACTGAAAACTTCTATGTGTACATCGAACAGCCAATGTTTATGAATCTGTTGAAGCTGTTGACAACGAAGATCCGCAGGTCGCCAATGAGTAAAGCTCTTGAATGGAATCCCAAAGTCAAGGTAAATATTTACACGAAAGAATAATGCTATTGTGTAGAAAATATTTGCGTCGGTATAATATATATAATAAAATATCTTACGTGATCTCTTAGAAAGATATGTAGCTCATAGGATCTGCCTTTCTTTCCCACAATATTAATGCGCATGTTATCGTGTAAGCCAATCATTTAAAACTATAAAATGCTGCTGTTCATTTGATAATTACGTTTATTTTTAATCTAGCAGTTGACACGTATTGCATCATATTACGAATAACCCTCAGTCATATTGGAAAAATGGTTTCAAATTAAAAATATTTATTTAGTTTTACATAAAGTTTACTGCAATATTGTAATCCTGTGGGTATAACACAACAAACACTAGATTGTAGGCAACGAAAACAAGAATTAATGTTACAGTCCTGTTCCTGTTTAATGCACTACTACTATTTAACAAAGTAGGTCGGTCAGTTCAGTTCAATCCGGTGTTTGGACAGAACGATCTACAGAAGCATACAATACTCGTACTCCTATGTGAAAATATTATATTTTCAGTATTGGATATCTAATAAATATCAATGGTTTAGAATGTCTCTAAATAGCCAATTAAATTGTGTTTATCATCTTTCAGACAAGATTCCGAATTATAGACAAGACAACTGATGAGGAAATTAATCCAGATATTAAATTTGAAGCAGATCCTATTATGAGCTTCCATCATATTAATGCCTACGAAGACAATGGTATGGTTTTTGTACGCTTAGAAATCTAGTACATGTTATATGTTTCAGATGAGATTGATAACTTTAATAGTTTGTGATATTGATATACTTTACACTTGATTTTTTCTAATGTTATTCTAACAAACTTATTTTTAAATTGTCATGTAGTTATGACATTTATATCGTAATAAAAACAAACGGAGCAATGAGAGATTCCCTTCCCATATGATAAGCATTGTGTTCAAAATTTAATGACCATATATTCGTCATCTGCAAATGACTTTTCACAAAAATGTATCTTATTATATAAAATTAGTCGAACAACTTTGACAAGTGCCTTACTAAAACAATTAAAACAAAGCAGGACATGTTGTGGTTGACCTTTGTGCCGTGACATCCGAAGAAGCACTGCAGTATGTCCAACTGAAAGACTTAACATCTGAAACGTGTGAAGAAAACTGGAAAAAGTTTTCTGAACCAGAAGCTAGACGCTACGTACTGCCTCTACCAATCAGTAAAAAGGTACTGGATACGATTGTCATACAAATTTTCCTATTGTCTACATTATATGTCACCGTAAGGGGTAAAAAGATCACAGCGGGGGTAAGCTTAGTAGAAATAGGGGTTTTTGCTTTTATTAATTAATACATACATACTCGTTGCTGATATTACAAGTATCAGCAACCAGTATTACTGAAACAATTAAATAACAGAATAGGTCTGGTGATTTGAGGGCTACACAGCCAGTAAATCACCAGAACTATACTGTACAATAGTCATAAGTAAGAGGTATTTAGAAAAAATTTCAGATCAAGAAGTACCGAGTACATTTAGTGAATTTGCTGGATATTAAGCCAGCAAATCACTAAACAGAAAGGTACTACGTGATACACTACAGGGACAACAATTAAAGGGAAACAAGGTAGGAAAATTGGGTAATAATTGAATTTTAAGCAGAATTAGGAAAAGTTGAATTGGGGTAGGGCTAGCCAAAACATAGCTAGCAAAGTCATTTTTCAAAGCTTTTTAGTGCAAGTTATTTAAGCAATTAGCAAAAGGGGTAAAGTAACTACATACGAAATTTCAGATCAATAAGTACATAACTTAAGAAAATATTTAAGAAATAAGGTGCAAAAAGGGAAACTGCTCAAAAATTAGGACAGTGTGTTCATAACGAAACACCACTTTACTTAAGGCGTCTACCGTTTATTAAAAAAGATAATAGGACCAAAGCTTAATAAATTATTCTGCAAGTAATTAGATATTAGGGAAAACATAAATAAATAAATTTAGAATATTAGTTTTTAAGATTTATTTAGACAAAAACAGGCTTGCTGTTCATTTCACGGGCACCTGCTATTTTTCAGGGTCCAATCAAAATCGAGCATCTCTAAAGAATTAAAAATAGGTCAATCCGTTTTTTCCACAAAGAATTTAGGCTTAGACAAACTCGTTAAATTAGAATTACTGGGTTTTACAATCAATTACCTAAGGAAATACAATAAATTAGAAATTTTTATAGAAAATACAAAAAAAATTTTTTTTTAATTTTTGATTTTCTCAAAAAATTTTACAAACGAAACATCACTTTATCTAAGGCGTCTACAGTTTATTGACAAAGATAACAGGATCAAAATTTAATACATTATTCTGCAAGTATTTCGATAGTAGGACAAACAAAAATAAATAGATTTAGCATATTGGTTTTCAAGATTTACTTAGACAAAATCAGGATTGCAGTTCATTTTTTCGGGCACATGCTAATTTTTCAACGCCCAATCAAAATTGAGCATCTCTAAAGTGCAAAAAGTAGGTCAATCCGATTTTTTACAAAGAAAGTAGACTTAGACAAACTCGTTAAATTAGATTTACTGGATTTTTAAACCAATTAGTTACGAAAATACAACAAATAAGTAAATTTTATAGAGTTTATTAAAACAAACATTCTTGTTTAAATTTTTTTTTACAAACTTTTCAAAACATTAAGTTAGAAATTTGTAAGTATTCTGAAGATACGCAATCACTATGACTGAGCACAAAAGCACAATGAAGGGGTTCAGAACACAGAAAGCTAAGGCTGAAAGGCAGCATAACAAACAAAGTACGGTAGTTAGGAGGGTAAAACAAAGTAAGGCCATCAAATTAATTAACACGTTGGCAGGCTAAACGTCACATATGGACAATAAATTTAGATGGAACGACCTGATAGTGACATTAGAACAGCTAATAGAGCTACAGCAAAGCAGTACCTCCAAGAATGAGGGAACAAATGCAAAAGCCTCAAATACTAACAGTAGTATAGTGAGGAGTACAACCAACCAATTTATGTCCACTAGGGACAAAGGTATGGCCTTAAAGGCAAATGAGAACAATGCCAAGAGCAGTAGTATAGTAGATCACTCTGCCTCCAATCAAACACAACAAGACTGGTGGAAAATAGTTGAAACCAGCATTACAAATTCCCCGGAAAGTACCCCACAGACAGGGGGAAAAGGGGCAGATAAGATATACAAAGATACACCATTAGGTTAAGGACAGGGTAGAAAATTACCTAGGCCAGTACAATTAACTAGACTCCTAAGTAATTCACCAGTATCACCCCCGATATTTAGGAAACAAGCTAACTTTGACACCTGTCCGGAGATGATCAAATGATCAAAAATAACGTCTCTGATTATACCATGGTCCAAATAGAGGAAGATATAACATTGAAGGTACTAAGGGCAACGAAAAACATATATCGACCAAATACCTCATTCCACAGCCTTACGCGACCAACAAATTTGTCTACTCAGACCGCTATGGAAAAGCCCGAAATGGTGTCAGCAGAAACTCAATATGAACCTGTAACAGTAGACCAAACTAAAATAAAACTAAAAATTTCAGTGAACGCAAGCACACAATGTAATTTAGGAGATCTACCACCCATAAATAAATCAACCCATGATAAGGTCAATCAGGAAAAGGTTCCCCCACCAAACGTTTCGAATAAAATAACAAAACCTAACCCAACCCCACACCTGAATAAATTTCCGGAAACACCCCCTCCTACAGTTAATAAAACCAACCAACCAACAATAAAAGAGCAAGTATACATCCCAACAATTAAAACCAAAAATAAGTTTGAGGCATTAAGCAAAAAATTTGGGGACACAAATATTCATAATGAAACACAAAAAAGAAATAAGGAAAGTACGGCACGTACAACGTTAAAACAAAAAGCCCCCAATAATGTAGATAATCAACAAGAAACCTGGGTCAAAATGACCCTCAGCAGTGCAAGGGGCGGGCTGGGGGGCAGAACATTAAGGCATATAGAAGAAAGATTGAAACTTAAATTAGGAGACGAGAAAAGCAAGCAATATTTCATCAAAAAGGGTATACTCCATTTTTTAGTTAGGGAAGATTTTAGGCAAGTAGCTTGTGACTTCAACTACGGAAAGCATGATTTAAAAATAGAAATAAGAAGCCCTCCGAAACCTAAACTAGCAACAGGTAGTGTAGGGTTTATAACAGTAGAAAACAATACAAATATTCAAGACTTCAAGGAACAACTCCTAAAAAACAACCCAAATATTAAGTCAGTAAACCTAAAACAAATATACGATAAGGAACAAAAAACTACAAGAAATATGGCATTTTTGAATTTCAACACATCGCAGATGCCCCTAAAAATAATAGGACACAAACAGTTAGTAAAGCCAGCCACATTAAATGCCAAAATCTGCAACAAATGTCAAACGCATGGCCATAATACAGACAAGTGCAGAAATAATGTCCGGTGCCCAAAATGTGCAGGGCAACACTACCTTACATCATGTTCGGCACGAACACTAAAATGTATAAACTGCACAGGACCGCACTGGGCAACTAGCAAAGACTGCCCAGTATATAAGAATTACAACAAAAAAATAATTGAGACTAACAATGAAATTCTTAACAATTATCGCAGACAATGTTTGGCAATTAAAAATTCAATAGTACAAAGCCGTCAACAATATATTAGAAATAAGGGCCATATTCAAAAACTAAATAAACCAAAAGCACGTCAGGAGGAAACCAACCTAAATCAAAGTTCCCTTTTCACGGCCTATCCATTAACAATACCAAATACCGTTAGTAGGACCCCACAACAAACATCCTCTGCTGACACCTTTAGAGGGCTAGACGATAGCACGATATTAATGGTGTATTAATGATATAATTATCTCTCAATACTAAAAACACGGACAACGCGTATA